>JAREIK010007206.1:0-29694 GCA_029783825.1 Sapria himalayana | reverse complement strand
CTTGCTAGTCTCATAACTCTAGACTAGGCTTGCTTATTGCTTCTTCCTTGACCAGCCAAAATAATATTATTGTGTTGCAAAACCTCTCAATCTTTTGGCATTGTTCTTGAAGATTTAACTAGCAAATGGTAGCTATGAATTAAAAATGTCAACATATTCTTGAAGGCTAAATCTGAACCTACCATCGGACATCCTTTGAGAAAAAAACCATTATATCATCTAGATGAAACAACAATAAAACCAAATGAAATATTATTTAAATAATTTTAGAAATTAGGTGGTGATTATTGTAATAAATATGACTCAACGAACAAGAATAAAATTTTAAAAATAAAATGACTCAACGAAAATTAAACATAGCTAAACAAAACTACCTATTATCGCGTCGTCCTTAGATGAATTTCATTTTTGAATAAGGATATGCATCAAGTAAAACTAGAAACTAATGAAACATACCACCTCCATAACACACTTTTGGAATAATATGTCAATGATATAACATACTTAGAAAAAAATAAATTTACATGAAATAAATATATATTAAAACAATGAATATTACAATTCAATAAAAATATAAAAAAGTTCGAAAATACAAAACTTTAACACACATAAAAATATAAAGTTTCTTATACCTTTTATTTACATCCCAAAAGATAATAATTAAAACAAAATGATATTAAATGTCCTTTAATTTACATTGCAATGATCATAAGGTGTTTGGGCATAGGCTATAGAACTGATTACCAAGAACCTTTTTTGGCGTAGATAGATGATTTTTCTACAAAATCAATCAGTAAATAATCTTCATCTGAGCAATGAGAAGAGTGAACCCATAGAGACTCTTATTTGTACAGATCCAATGCCAATTCCTTGCAAAGAATAGTCACTTGAAATGGAGGAATAGAGTAGCCCCTTAATGATTCTAAGCCACATTATTTATTAGATGATATTAAATACCATGATATGCCTATTGATAAGGTCATACCATATTTCAGCTATAATTGGGTATGCCCTAGTTGTTATTGATGATACATTTCAATCTCATCTCAAAAGATCATCTTGACCATATCAACTAGAGATGATGATTCTTAACCAATATAAATGGCTTTGTTGGTTGTTAAGGTATTTAGTAAAAAAAATGAATCAATTTTGATGAGATAATCTCTCATAATAAAGATATCTTCTCTTTGAGTAGTCTTGCATCTTGCTACTAGCTATATTTAAAAATTAGTCAACTCGATATAAATATTTATTTTTTCATGATCCTCATCATTAGATTATATACATTGAACAACCTTAAGAATTCATATTAGAAGGAAAAAATATCTCATATATAAACTAAAAAATGTATATATGAACTTAAGTAAGTTCTTAGCTAGTGGTAAAATAAATTCTATGTTAATAATCTATCATTATTTTCAATATACCTCTTGTGCCTATTATATATTTGGTAGTCATTAGTTGGATGATATCCAACTTATATTTTTCTTTATATTGAAGACATTCTAATAATTGGTCGTAATTAAGCATAAATTGATAAATTGAAGGGAAAGTTGAGAAAAAATTTTTCTATAAAAGAACTAGGCCTAGTCATGTAGATTCTAGGGATTAGCACCATCTGGAAATGAACTTCAAGGCGAGTTTATTTATGTCAAGAACATTATATTTGTAAAATTATTGAAAGATTTTTTATCAAATATACTAAGTCTGACTCAAATCCCCTGACCAAGTATTTTAAGTTGAGTATTGAGTAGTATCCCAAAATTGATGAGGAAATGAGAAACATTAGTCATATTACTTATGCCTTTATACCTAACTATCATATGTCTTCTTTAGTATGTACTCGATCAGATACAACACATGCTATAGTATTGTCTATCAATTTCATTTTATGCATTTTCAATCAAGCTCAAGTAGACATGACTTGGTTTGCTATGAAATCATTCTTGAGGTATCTACAAGGAATTTCTGAAGCATCTCTATGCCTAGAGATGCTAAAATCTATACCTCTTGAACATACATATTCTGATATGACACATCATTTGGATTCACATAATTTAACCTAGGGTTATGTAATAACCTTTTTATGGGAGTAATAAAGTGAAAATCAAAGCTATATAACTGTTTAAATCCATTTAATACTAATGTTGGATGTTCAATTGAACTATATATGCTACAAAATATGATAGTCAGAGTGTTATATATTTCTTTAAAAATTTGATATTCGATAATTGGTCAAATGCACTTTGATGTGAGATATCATTAGATACTAATACCTAATATAAAAGTCTATTAAATTCTAAATAGTATCATCAAAATGATAATTAAATCATTTGCTAAATTTAGTAGTGTTAATTAGTGTGCTACAACATGTCTCCCCACATAGGGTAGAGGGGGAGATTCTGTTGGATCTGTCCAAGTTTGGTAGATCCAGTTTATTTTGTTTTTATTTTTTTTGAAAATTTTAATTTTAAAATAGCAATATATATTTTTATTTTAAACATGCATATTTTATTTTATAGTTACTATCATTTCTCTAGGTGTGGAGCATGATGAACCAAAAATGATAGCAACACTCACATCACCAATTGCTTTGATGCATATAATACCATTAAGTATAATATGAACAAGAAAAAGCAATTAGAGTAAGGTTATTCATATTCTCTTTGAGAGATAAGGCCAAAATTTTGTTTAATTGCATGAACATTGATTCTATTACAAGTTGGGATTTTTTAGTGAAAGCATCTCATGAAAAAATTTTCTTTCAAACAAATACTACAAAAATGTTTGCTAAGAATAAAGTTATTAATGACCAACAAACCATAACATCTATTTGAGTACATGACAAAAAATATCTATCAATGGCCAAGTGAATAGTTGAGTTTCAAAAAAGTAGTGGGGGTAAATAATTTGAATTATATTAGGATATAATTGGTCAATTAATCATAATCAAAAAGTAATTATAAAACTCTAATTTGCCAACACATGCAAGTCACAGTCCAACAATTTCATGTGATATATTTTAATGTCAGAATGTGGCCAATAGCTACAATGCTTTTAGAGAAACAATAATATACTTTTTTTAAATATTCTAAAATCAATCATAAAATAGAAGGTAAAATATATAGTAAAGTCATTATGGTGATGAGTGAGAAGACACTTGAAGAGCCATGACATAATGGAGAAATAAAAAATAAAGAATTCATACTAGCAAAATGTCTCTCTCCATTTTCAAAAATAGGGTTTAGGCAAAGTAAATCCAAATAGAGTCACACTACAACTAGTAGATCGGTCACTCAAACACCATAGGTGTAATCGAAGATGTATTAGTTAAAAAAGAAAATCTTATTTTCCCATCTAATTTTGTCTTATTGGATATGATGAATAAAAAAAATATTGACATCATAATAGGACTACTATTTTTGGCCTTGGAGAGCTCTAATTGATGCCCAAAATGGAAAATAAAAACTATGCATACAAATGGAATAGGTAGAATTTGATGTGTTAAGTGCTATTAAGATCCTTGAGAAAGTAATTATGGGTAGATGTGGTTGAGGCTTGTGTCTAGCCAATGAAGTCACACTAGCTCATTTGAAACTAGACTAATTTTGACTCGTATGGTGATAAAGAGATAAATGATAAAGAAATAAGAAATAATTTATATTAGATTGACTTCTTTGGCACAAATAAGAGAAGTATTTTGAGGATTGGATACATGAATTATTTACCCATTTTCTAAAAACTCGGGTGAGCCTTTTATAGGTTGTACCGAAAATGAGAAGGATGATAGTGATAAAAAAGAAAGAGATAAACTAGTTCCCTTTAGAATAATAAAATAAAAGAGGATATGTATCAACTTTAAAAAATGAAAAAAATCACCCTTAAGGCACTTTTCACTAGTATTCATTGATCCAATATTGAATAAACTATCATGTTATAAATATTAATATTTATCAATGGCTACTCTAACTACATGGATTAATTCCCTATAGATGATAAAGATTCATCAATCTTTATCAAGCAACATTGAATGTTTTACAAACATTGGATTATCACTTCAATGTTTTACAAGCATTGAAATTGATGTTAAATTCGTGGTAGGTGAAATGATAGGCAAAGTGTTAGGCGAGTTTGTTTGTGGAGATTCACCTTGCCCATATTGTCCATCCATTTGGGTAATCCCATTTGTTCATCTACAAAAAGGGCTTGCCGTCTTCTCTTTTTATTATCATAAACCCACATGGAATAGCTTGTATTTTATTTTATTATCTAGTTAATTATATTATTATTTTATAATTTATTATTTACAATTATTTTTGTGTGTTTTATTTTCATTATAATGATATTAGTGGAAAAGTTCATGATATTTTTAATCTTGTGTTTAATACATATATAGGAAAGTTCAATCAAAAGGCCAATAAGATCCTCAAAGTAAGTAGTTTTTAAAGGGACAATTGTGACTCTGTTTGCTTGAGATTTTTTTGTGTATTTCACATAGATAATAATAATAATTATTATTATTATTCTTTTGCACTATTTATTAGAATTGTGAAATAAGTAGTAGTAGATATTGAATTAAAAAATTCAATGAATATAATTTTGGATTAATAAAGATAAAGATAAAAATTATCTCGAGGTAAAAAATTTATAGAAATAAAAGGAAATATATCAAAAAATACTGAAGATAGTAAAGTTTTATTTGACAATGGTACATAATATATTGTCAATTATATCCAGATTATGCTTGGTGAATAATATTTGGATACTTTGATAAATATGTATGAAACAAGTTGCTATACAATAAAATCTTCTTGGAAAAAGTCGTTTCAAATGTTATAATCTACTTTAATGATGGAATGCATCAATATTTGGATAACACTATTCTCATAATTATTATCTATGGATCACGACATACATGTGAAGGAATGTGTTAAATTTCAACTCTAAAATCTACCTCATTCATATGATCATCTCATCATAAATATTACTAATAGTGCTTTAAAGATAAATTTAGTCGTTAATAATGTTATTATTATTATACTCGAGTAAAAATATAGACATAAAAAATATGGAAGATAATGCTATGTATAATTTGTATTGATAATCTATTTTGTATGACTTAATTGTTTCTGTTTTAATATTTTTATGTAAGTGCATGAAACAAAATATTAAGAGGTCGGATCACTCGGACGGGCAGGGAGCAAAGCCGTCCCGTCCGAGTTATCCGACCCCCTCCCGTTAATTAAACTAGAAATTGTATTAACATAAATTGTATTTATTTTATGTTTTTTGGGCTGCTATTTTTCATGGTGTGGTACTGTTCATCTCTTCCTCCTCTTCTGGGTGATTTTATCGTGATTGTTTCTATGCTGCACATACTATAAGCTCTTTGTTTTGGTTATAATCTGTAACATATAAGTATTTTCTCGTGGATGTAGCTAGTCATGTTAAATAACTAATGAACCACATTATTTCTTGCATTTCTGTTGTGGGTTTATTTCGTTTTTGATTCTGCCGTGGTTGGATTGTGATTGTGGATTGCATATATATCATTTATTGTTGTTTCTCTGTTATTCTCTTCTTCTAAATCACAATCGTGGAAGCACAATTGCCCAACAAATAATATTTTTTCTTTTTAGTAAATTGAGAATTTGATTATCTCCAAATGAAGATTGGTGGAACATAATTTTAGTGGAGTCAAGATAAGTTTAGGAAAAGCCATCAGGAAAAAAGTAAGTGAAATGCTATATTTGAAGAAATCAATGACATAAAAAGAGAATGCTGGAATTATAAAGGAGGGGTAGTAAAAAATTTCAGGATAAAAAATTTTGAATCATCAAATACTCATAATTATGTGCCAAACACTTTAGAAGAAGAACTTTTATTAAAGGAGAATTATGACATAAAGACTCAGATGATCAAATTTTATATGGTGGGGTAACAATAATTATTAAATGAGAAACATAATAAGAAGGAAAAGCATTTATTGTATTGGCTAGTTCAATAGACTAATTAATAATAATGTGATATTATTAACTCGGCCGTATGTTAGAATGAGGTATGCAAATTCTTAGTGAATAAGAGTTTCTTCTCGGGCTTAAAAATGTTTTGTTTCCCCTTTGTGAGCATTGTATTATTAGTAGTAGCATAAATTAAAGTTCAATAGTTTTACTACTAGTAGCAAATCTATCTTAGAACTTATTCATTCTAAAACCTATGAACCATTAGTTCTATCCTTTGGAGGCATATTTTATTTCATGTCTTTCATTGGTAAATACTTTAGGATAATTTAGGTGTATCCAATTAAGAAGAAAGAATATATATTTCTATTTTTCAAAATATTCAAAGCATGAATATAATTTGAAAATGAAAAAAAATATCAAGTATTTGAGGATAGACAATGAAGGAAATATACTAGCATTAAATTTCATAACTTATGTCAATAAGAAGGAATTAAGAAGTATAAGGATGTTCAAGTTATTTTGGGAATAAGTAGTGAAAACTACCTTTCTTGTGGTCAATCATTCACTATAAATAATAATTGACATAAAGATAGTGATAGAAATATTAATTCGTAAGCTAACTTATTATCCTTACTTATAGTTATTTAGAACATAGAAGTTATGCGTACATTGTATACAATACACAAGAAATATCAAAACTAGATTCAAAAACCTAGAAAAGATGTAATCTTGGGATATGTTGACGGGGTGAAGTGATATCGCTAGTGAGATCCAATTTCCCACAAGCTTATGATTAAAAAAATTTATTTATTTTGGAAAAGATATGTTACAAATGGAAGAAGGAGATAACATTGAGATTATCATTTTCATTGGAAACAAATAATCAAACAACAAATTACTCGATTATAATAAATAAATTCTAGATAATTCTAACATATTTGAGGTATGATGATCAATTCTAAAGAGAAAAGAACAAATTTGGTTATCAATAATTATGAATAAAAATATTGCATATTATCTATTAATGGATGATAGAGAACAATCAACTTTTAATGAGACTGGAAAAACCAAGAAGTTTCTCTATGGATGGCAACAAAAAAAGGAGTTGAAAGGTCTCCATAAAACTAAGATATGTGATCATGTTCCACAACCACAAAGAAGTGTGTATATGTTTAAAATTCAAATAGATGGCAACCTAGATGATATTCTTACAAAGACAATAGATAGAGATAAGCTCAGTTGGTATCGACTCTTTATTTTCCTAGCAAAAACATAAACAACACATGGAAGATGAAATTCAAGTAAAACAATGTGATAGGTGAAGTGGTAGGTGATGATTCACATTGCTTACATAACCCATCCATTTGATTACTCCCTTTTGCTCATCTATTTATAAGCATTTCTCGTCCTTTTATATCATCATAATCTCAAGTGTCATTAACTTGTATTTCTTCTATTGGGTAGAATTTTATATTACTATATTAGAACTTTTTATTTCAAAATATTAACATAGATTTTATTTTCATAACATAATTGTCATTATATATATTTAAAATTTATTATATTTTATTTAATATTATATTAAATAACAATAATATTAAAAGAATTACAAACATTATATTACAATGGCATTTAGATAAAATTGAATATTATTGATAAAATAGTGAGTAAGAACATGGAACATAACTCAAATATAATTTTTTTTTAAGTATTGAAAATCATTAAATATCATAAGTGCTTTTCAAAATAATTGAATGCTCATCTCTTTTTATAAAAATAATAAATGATAATCAAGAAACAAACTAATGAGTATCATCAAATATTTATCATCAAATATTTATCATCAAATATGCATTTAATATTATTGAAGCTAATTTAACATTCATCGAACATATTTAATATCAAATATATCATAAATCATGAAAACTTTTTTGAGTTATTTTTGAATTGATTATCAAATAATTATTCATAAACTTTTTATTTTTTGATCAGGCATACATGAAAATATACTACCTACTTATCATAAATCATGAAAACTTATGATATATTTCTTTTCATAAGTTCATCCACAACAAAAAAATACATATACAAATTTATATTTTCAAGTTTAATGCTCATTATAATTTCATTCCCACCCTTTAAAATATTAATTATAAATTGTCTAACCCTTTATATGAATTCTCATTTATTCAAACATATCTGATAAGTATTTATTCCACCCCACAATTAATAATAATTTTTCCATCATATTTTTACAAATCCCCATATAAAAATATTAACTATTTAAAATCCAAAAAATATTTTTTAAATAATTTTTGACAAGACTAAAAATAATTAACATTTTACCCACACTATATTGTAATTACTTAAATACCTTAATGATGTATGGACACATTATGAAAATTTAAAAATGAAATATATCATAAAATTTAAATATTTAATATATTGGACACTATTTTCCTAAAATGTTTTTAGAGGGAAATCAAAACATTAATATTTTTGTTTTGAACCCCCTTTACATAAATTTCCTTACTTTTTTAGTTTTGTGAAATTGTTATTAAAAAATATATTTTTGTTACTGATATAATAAATAATTTAAAATGGGTAAAGAAAAATATAATATTATCTTTCATATAATGGATACTTATACAAAAGGTACTTAAAACAAAAATATTTGATTTAAAGTCATATTTTAAGAAATTTTAATAAAATTTCTCAAAATTAAAAATATATACTTTTTTAGTCATCTTATAAATCCCCTGATTAAACCAATTTATAGTATAGGTGATATTTTAGCTTCTGAATATTTGTTAATTGAATCTCTTCAAATGAGACTTATTGCTATTGATTCAATGATCCATATATATATATAAGATGTGGTCAAATAGAATTCATTATTGGGGACAAAATATAGGTAAAACAATATTACAACAGATACAATTCTTAATCAACAAGGTCAAAATGTTATATGTTTATTATGTGGTTATTGGTCAAAAAACATCTTCTATGACTAAGGTAGTGTGTACTTTCTGAGAAAATAGTTGATGTCATCCCTAGCTTCTTGAGTACATTCTAAACGAGCAAGCAACTATCATTTGTTTTTGAAGAGATTTTTCAATTAAAATGGAATTCATTTCTTAAACACAAATGTAATATGACTGACAGTTTGTGATAACTCACCTTTGGATAGCATTTTGTTACCGACAAGCTCATGAGATTCATGTCAAGGCACTAGAGCATACCGCTAATCCTAAAATAATAGACAAACCCCCAGTTTATTGCCCCATCCCTTGAATAGCAAAAGCAACTATCATTTGTGGTAAAATAACTCTCAAGCTTTTTGCACCAATATTGAAGATTTAAATGGCAATTGGTAGATAGGGGTTAAAACCACAGAATAATCTGTCATCTAAAATAAAACCAATACAACATATTCTTGAAGACAAGATCTAACCACTACTATATTGAATGTCAAATTACAACAACAAAGTATATCATCTAGATGAACCAACAATAAAACAAAATAAAAATATTATTCAAATAAATTGAGAAATTAGGTGATTCTTATCGAAATAAATTTACCAACAAGAATAAATTAAAAAAATAAAAAGACTCAACAGATTGAGACTGTACTTTCTTTCATTTGATCTTTGTATTTTTTGAATTTTATTTTTTTGGAAAGGTATGTATTGGTTTTTTAACAAAACTTACTCAAATCCATATTAGATGAATTATTTTTTGAACACGGATATTACATCATGTAAAAATTAAAACTAGCAAAAATAAACACCTCCAGGTATGCTTTATAGAATAATATGTCAATGGGATTATACACTTAGAAATAAATATATTTTACTTGAAATAAATATTCTCATAAAAAAATGATAATGACAATACAATAGGAATATAAATAGTTATAAATACAAAACTATAACGTCTTACAAATTTAACATTATTAAAATAATCTCAAAACATGCTTTAATCGTTCAATTGGAACTCCTCTCAAAATATAATATACATTTGCAAAAAATTGTGTTGACTGAATAAAATTTTCATATAACCTATTATTTTATGCATTGAGAAAATATAAATGATCATTTTGGACTATAAAATTTTAATTTCATGCAACAACATTGCTTATTTGACTCTAAAAATATGAATTATATCTCTAAAAATAATAAAAATATTTATTATAAAATGACTTTAATTTCGAGAATATGAATAATATAAATACCAAATTAATTTGATTTTTTGTAAATGCATGCAAAAAACTTGCAAAAAAAATATGAAGAGCTCTTGGAAGAACCCAATGACCATTATGATAGGAAAAGAACGATTATTATACTTTTGTGTGTAATTATTTGTTGGATGTGCTTGGGCAAGCCCACGTCCATTGAATATAAAAACTATTTTGCAAAATTTAACATCATATTTTTTTAAAACATCACCAAATTAATGATATTTGCAACTTCCTTTTTCTATTTGGATACTATAATAATTCATGCATAAGAAATTATTTAAAATAAATACAAAAGTTTAAAAAAATTTATTAGGATCATGTTGAATTAAAAGCATAATCAAAACCCACAATACATTTGTCATCACTAGCAACCAAAAAAAAGGAAAACCTTTAAATATTATAAAGTAGATAAAAATTTCTATAATATTCAATTGCAAATTTATAGAAATACAAATATTTTTTACATGTAGATATAAATGTATCATCTAATCAATAACTTGAGATACCCCAAATAATAGCCACTAGGGATCCCGTTCATTTATCACTCAAGGACAATGTGCAATAAATAGTATTTTATCACACAAATTTATACATGCTTGTCTACTCAGTAGAATAATAAACAAGCTATCTTCACACGTGGTTGTGCACATGACTATGGGTCTTAAATGAATGTAAAGGGGTCTCTCACACATGCTTATGTCAAGAATGACATATTATATATATATATATATATATATATATAGTATATTTTTTGAAAAATATTCGAAATTTTCTGAGTATAGGATATTCTTCAAGTATTGGATATTTTTCAAATATTGAATATTATCTTAACATTGGACATTCTCTAAAAAATATTGTGTAACTCAGTTTGAATATTTTTAAATTTTGAGCCCACATAATTAATACCAAATATAGAATTAAATAATTATCATGCACATACCCATTTATTTGTGATGATCTCGTGCATTTGAAAAACAAGTATATTATTTTATGATTAAATTATATCACATGCACAATTTTAACTACATGAATATAAATCATACTATAACAAATTATTAAACCAACGAAAGTAAATTTCAACCAAAAACTATCCACAATTTAGTCTTAAATCAATCATGAACTATATTATATCCATGAACAGTTATTGCCCTTAAAGGGAATAAGATTCTAATCGGATAAAATCTTTACCTCTTAGAATATAAAACATCGAAGCACCTTGATTTTGATATTTACAGAAAGCTCTCATTGCATGGAACAACTTTATTTCTTGAACTATTCTATTCTGACACCAAAATATTAAACTATAATGCACACGCATTCACATTTTATTATTTTATTATGATTCTAATTAATAATAATAAAATAATATTAACAAAAATAGGAGATATAGTTTCTCATGCATGCCGCCACATTTTACCAATTATTCTCATTTTTTTCTAATTTATTATTATTATTTTAATTAATAATAATAAAATATTTATCACAATGACTAAATTTTGGCAGTCTTAAATTTTAATGAAATCTATCACAATGGCTATTTTTCATAAGACAATTTTAACATTGAATTCTATTTTATCATTTGGAATCTAAAAATTTTAGATTTTTCTTTTAGCAAAATTACAATTCTACCCATTTTTTATAGAAAAATTTTACTTTTTTTTGAGTTATACATGCACTCTCCCTCAAACAATTGTTCTCAAAAATTCCCACTTGTATACGTCTAGAATCATATGCATATGTCATAGTCAAGTAATTATTAAATGAGAAAAACAACATGCCTTCATCCTCAAATAAGAAGGTATAAGTGACACACATCATGTCCTCATGCTCCTAAGTTACTTCGTCCACTCCTTGATGGTATTATAAAACCATTACTATCCTCATAATCTTGCATTACAAAATGTAGTCTCAGCTATCCATGATATGCATAGGTCTCTCCTTAAAGGTTTCATCTGCATCAAAAACAAGCTCACCCCAATCCACAACATAAGTGGATTCAAAAATATATTTACGGAGTATGGAGAGATAAAATACCTAGTGAAAACTAGATAAAGTTGGTGGTAATGTCAACAAATAAGAAATTACACCCAATCTCTCAAGTATTTCAAAAAATGTAATATATCTTGGTGATTAATTTCCACGCTTACCAAATCTGATCACTCCTCTCTTAAGCATTACATTAAAAAAACATGATTAGCTACCAAATGCTCTATAGGTGAACGGCATCTCCCACCTCAATCCAACAAACTTGAGATTGACATGGTCTTCCATATAATACCTCATATGGCTTCATCTAAGGGTAAATTTTCTTCCCAGCACTACAACAAAACAGCAAATTAATGACGCTTTATATCTTGACGCTTTCAGAAAATGTCATTATACTATCTGTAATTAGACATTTAATGACACTTTTCTAAAAGTGTCATTATTTGGAAAATATATTAAGTTTTTATGACACTTACTAGAAGTGTCATTGTTATGTGAAAAATTTAATATTATACTTAACTTAATTATATTGAATAATCTATCGCTAGAAAGAGTTGTGCCTCTTCTTCATCGCGTCCTACCATTTCCAACAGCTCGGGTTCAAGATCACGTCTTCGAAATCATTCGCCATATTTGCAGCATCTTGTAAGTTTCTCCATTAATTTTATAAATGTATCAGCTCTTCGCTAGTGTTAACCTAATTATTAAATTGAACGTGTTCCGAGTAATTTAGCATAAAACGTAGTATTATAAACGCATGTTTATAAGCTCTATTTGTTGGGAGCAATCGGTGATAACAGCAGAAGAGTTGGGCTAAACTGACACAACAAGCACTGCATTTGTTGGAAACCTTTTCCTTCACAGGAGAATACCAATCCACGGTGTCGAGTCCATTTGTTAGTTTGGCACAAGTTAATTCTGGGATTCCGTCTCGAGGAAATTGGTGATTTGAAAATTCTTATTTCTATCTCTGATTCAATGCAAACTTCTTCTCCAATTTATTTTACTTATGACAATTCGAGTGCTCTCTTGTACTCAAACATCAAAAATTCTGACTCATGACAATTCTGCCTTATGACAGATAGATATATTTTACTTTTGACAATTCTACCTTATGTCATATTCTTATATTGTAAAAAACAAACAAACATTAAAAATAATAGAACATCAATTGAACTTGGGCCTAAACATACTGCAGTGCTCAACTTGGATATTCTAGAATCTTATAGAATCTTCTAGATTCAACATGATTGTGGCACTGGACATTGTGAAACTCCTTATGTCATAATCTTTCTGAATCTTTCCTTCAATGACATATTATATCAATGAAATAGAAATTAAATGTTGGAGTAGTCTTGTTTGATATGTTCTTTTTGTAGATATTGAAGGTTATTGATTATATCATGCTCAATCTCATGGCTTAGTTCATCAGCTACCATGTTAGACTTTTCTAACTTATAATTCAACACAGTAAACTTTTACTAGAAACTCCAATCATTGAGCTTTTTTAAGTGATTTTCTAATGTGTTTGAAAATAAATTAATTGTATATTATTCATGCTCACCAAGAAACGAGAACCTATATGGTTATGTCCCCATGCAAGTAAGTTGTGAATTATAATGATTATTTCTTTTTCTTGAATTATTATTTGACATTTTATTTAATAACTTTTTTGAGATATTTTGTATGTATTCACTATTGTGTTATGCATATTTGAGTATTTTTCTATAGAGATTTTAATAAATATATATTTTGAGCAAATTTGTTGAATATTAGTGAAATTCGAGTTATATTTAGTGACATTTGTAGACTCGATGGAGTGAAGACATTTCCCATTATATGAGAGAATTACCTAATTTCTTTCTTTTATGCTTGGATATGTAAGAGCAATGTAAACTTTCATTTGCTCTCCAATGATTACTTTTGGCTTCTTTCAACTCTAGACTTCAATTGGAGTGATATGCTTTATGAATGTGGTTGGCTTCTATTTAACAAATAAATAGAAGTGGCGATACTTTGGCTTATAAGTATATTGGAAGACTCATTTGAGGCATCATGGGCCTAGGGCATCTTTATTATCACATGATTCATCTTCTTTACAACATCATCATTATTGTGAGAAATTTATGGAGTTGTGAATTATCTATGAATTAATTTTATTCACAATAGAAGACAAAATGCTTAGAGAGTGACTCTTTCTATTTGTCACTTTTAACTTTTAAGTACTTTTATTATATTTTGGAGTATCTTTCAACTACGTTTTGAAACTTCTTAGATATTAAGTATACTTTAGATTTTTATATAATAAAGTAAATTCACATCATTCTTAAATAACCATGTACAAACAATATGAAATAGTTATTGTTTGTATAGAATAATACAAACATTTGTACAAAAATATATAAGTGAACCAAGTCAAGAATATAATGGTACGTCTTATCAACCCCTTTTGGGAATGATTGCATGGACTATTTACCCTTTTTGGGAATAATTGAAATTGATCTTCTCTTGTTCTCGAAAGATAGAAATTGTAGTCAATTACTCTTGTCATCAGTTTATACACGGCTTTGATTTACAAAATATGGAAAGTGGAGTTGTACATGGCTTATGCATCATATCTTCGGCATCGTGTTTAGTGTTGTTATTTTGTGAATTTTAATTAGTTATGTTTCCATCATTCTATGCATATTTTGTGATGTTGGTGCTGGTTTTGTCGGTGATTTTGCCTTAGTGAGTTATCTGCCCCTATTTTCAGGTTACAATTCTGCCACAGAGTTATAATGATTTCTTTTCCATTTCCATTTTCAGGCTCAGTCTCCAGTTCATCTTGCAAGGTCCAATTTGCTAATTACAAGGGATAAAATGGGCAATTCTTGTTGTTGGCTTTGAGCAGGTGATTAGCCATTCTTTTTTTTATCTCGTGTCATTTTTATACATGTTGTTCTATTTGTTCTCTAGTCCTCTATTTATCAGACAGTGACAGTATGGAAAAAAATGAGGTTATATTTCATAAAAATGTGTGCTCTATGGTATGCATTTCAAAATCAATTAGCCTAAGGACCTAGAGACATTTAATGTCATATCTATAAAATGAATTTTTCATATTTTACTTTAATTTAAAGTATATTAATGATATTTTTTTGTTTATATTTTTTTTCTATGAATCTAACTTATGTAGAAATAATTTCTCATTTTAAATTTTATTTTAATAATTTTGCCTATGTTAACAAATTCAACAATATTACAAAAAATAATGCTCATCTCTTCTATCTTATATCTGACATGCATTTAAATATTTTTTTAAATTGATTTTTTAATTTTCTTTTAACAGATAAAATAGAGGTTGCTCAACGAATAACATTGGAATGTTGATGAGTTCTTCCATTTGAAGTGTGATATCTATTGGAATTAATTTTTTCATTAAAAATGGATCATTCATGGATCTCAAAGGATAGAAGATCGAAGGAATATGAAGATGGAGTTGAATGCTTTGTTGAATTTGCAATAAAATTCTGCAAATAAAACCTCCATTAAATGTCCATGCTTACAATGTGGTAATATGATTTTCAATACTCCTCAAATGATTCGAGATCATTGTTTTATCTTGGATTGATCAGAGTTACCATACATGGTATTGGCATGGAGAGGCAGCTCCAAGTGGCCCACCTTCCATACGAGCAGAACATTATGATAGACTTCAATTTGATGATCAACGTAGTACAATAGAAATGGTTCAAGCTTCACATGAGATTGTCAATATGATCCTAATTGTTGCAAGATTACTACAAGATGCTGAAAAACCATTATATCCTGGTTGTATAAACTTTACAAGAATGTCAGCCTTGATCAAATTATACAACTTGAAAGCACGTTTTGGGTGGTCTGATAATAGCTTTTCAGAGCTTTTACAAATTCTTGGCGAAATGTTGCCTTTAAACAATGAATTGCCTTTGTCGATGTATGAAGCGAAAAAGACATTAAATTCTTTGGGAATGGAATATGAGAAAATCCATGCATGCCCAAATGATTGTGTACTTTATCGGAAGGAGTTGAAAGATGCATCCTTATGTCCTACCTGTAGAACTTCGAGGTGGAAGACAGATAACACTGGAACTAAGAGGAGAAAAGGAGTTCCTGCGTAAGTATTGTGGTATTTTCCTCCAATTCCAAGATTTAGAAGAATGTTCAATCATCAAAAATTACAAAAGATCTCATATGGCATTTCTAAGAAAGAAATTTTGATGGGAAAATGCGTCATCCATCAGATTCACCATCATGGAAGCAAGTTGATCACAGATGGCCTGAGTTTTCAAAAGAACTAGAAACCTGAGACTTGCAATTTCTACAGATGGCATAAATCCTCACAGTTCATTTAATAGCAAATATAGTTGTTGGCCCATTCTCATGATAATTTACAACCTTCCTCCATGGTTGTGCATGAAAAGAAAATTTATGATTTTCTTTATTAATTTCAGGTCCATGCCAACCTGGCAATGACATTGATGTCTATTTAGCACTGCTAATAGAAGATCTTATAAAATTATGGGAGGTCGGAGTTCAAGTTTATGATGCACATAAACAATAAATCTTTACTTTAAGAGTCGTTCTTTTATGGACAATAAATGATTTTCCTGCATATGGAAACATGTCAGGATGCAAAGTTAAAGGATATTATGGTTGTCCAATATGTGGAGAAGAAACATATTCTTGTAGGTTAAAGCATGGAAAAAAGAACTCCTATACTGGACATAGACGATTTCTTCCAAGAAATCATCCTTATATGAAACAAAAGAAATCATTTGATGGAAAACAAGAGTTCGGGTCACCTCCAAAATATTGACTGGCGAGGAAATATTAAAAAAATCAATGGAATTTTCAATTCTTGGGGGAAAAAAGGGTTATTCTGGGAAAAAAATCAACAATACTACTTGTTGGAAAAAGAAGTCAATTTTCTTTGATCTTGATTATTGGAAATATCTTCATGTTCGTCATAATTTGATGTAATGCATATTGAAAAAATTTGTGAAAGCATTATTGGTACCTTACTCAACAGTGCAGGTAAGACAAAGGATGAGCTTAATACTGCTTGGATCTTGTAGATATGGGCTTAAGGAGGAATTGGCACCAGTGTTTGATTCGAAGAGAACATATCTCCCTCCTGCATGTTATACACTTTCTACAAAGGAAAAGAAGGTTTTTTCCAAACACTTTCACAATTGAAGGTTCCATATGGATATAGTTTGAACCTTCGAAACCTCGTGTCATTGAAGCTTGAAACTTAATGGCTTAAAATCCCATGACTATCATGCATTATTGCAACAATTTTTGCCTATTTTGTTACGTTCTATCTTGCCCAGCATGTGAGGAATGTGATTTGCAGATTGAGTTTATTTTTCAATGCTCTTTGTACTAAAGTCATTGATGTTCCTTCATTAGATGAGTTACAAAATGAGATAGTGGTGACATTATGCTTGTTTGAAAAGTACTTCCCACCTTCTTTCTTTGATATCATGGTGCATCTTACTGTGCATCTTGTAAGAGAAGTGAACTTTGTGGTACGGTTTATTTAGGTGGATGTACCCATTTGAAAGGTTTATGAAAGTGTTAAAAGGCTATGTAAGAAATCATACTAGACCTGAAGGTTGTATTGCTGAATGCTATATTGCAAAGAAGGAATCGAGTTTTGTACAGAGTACTTATCAAATATGAAGCAATTGGAATTCTAGTAGTTCAAATATTGATCACACAGTGGGGCACCAATATTTGGAGGTCTTATTATAAAGCCGAATCCAATTTATGGTTACAAGCACATCATTATGTGTTGGAAAATACATCAATTATCCAACCTTATATTGAGTAGCACCATTTACTTGTTGTTTCTTTATTTGTGTATGTATTATATATTATTCTAATTATTTAATTTTTATACATGACCTCATAGAGAGCACATGCAATGGCTGAAAGTGATACATCCACGTAAATCAAAAAGGCAAAAGTGGTTACAGGATGAGCATGCTCGTACATTTACCTTTTGGCTACGAAAAAATGTACTAAAATGGTTTATTAAATTTTCCTTTTCGTTTTCATTATTGGTCACAATATAAATTATATCTTTATCTTATTTCTATAGGTTGAAGTTGCATTGGAAAATAATGAACCTGTATCTGAAACCCTTAAATGGATAGCTAATGGTCCAAGCTTTATGTGATGAATATAATGGTTATGTCATAAATGGGTGTCAATATAATACCAAGGAGCGTGATAATTTACTAGCTATCTAAAATAGCAGAGTTAGTATTGTATCAATGACAATGCAAATTGCTAGTGCTAAGGATAAAAATCATATTTTCGGGGACCTTTGTTTTTATGGGGTTATTAAGAGATTTGGGACCTGGATTATACTATGTTCAGAATTACAGTCTTCAAGTGTGATTGGGTTGATAATAAGAATGGAATCAGGGTTGATGATCTTTGGTTTACCTTAGTTGACTTTAGCAGATTGGCTCATAAGTCATATCCATTCATATTAGCCTCCCAGGCTAAGAAAGTCTTCTATGTACAAGATGAGCTTAATCCAAGATGGTCAATTATTTTGTCAACTCCTCAACAAGATTTCACAAAAAGTGCAAACGATGATGATCCCATGGACATTTCTATTGAACACAATCCAGTCATATCTTCTTTTCCACAAGTTGAATTATTTGATGCATTGGATGAATCTGATAAAATTTGTAATCAGGATGATTGCGAGGGAATTTGGGTCGAGAACAAATCATAAATGTTACCAATTTGTATCTTTGTTATGGCTTTGTGAATTGATATGCTTCTAATGTTTTTGTTTTTTAAATGTATGCGGACTAGTCAAGTTATTCTTTTTTATTAGATAAATGTTATTGTTTCAATTTTAGTTAATGGCATGTTGAGAATATTCTAAAAACTGAATTATTATGTTAGTGCAAAACAGCTGATTAGGTAATGCCTTTAATTAGTTAAATTTTTTCCTTTTAAATATTTTTTTATTTCTTTGTACTTCTTTTTAAACATTATTATTATTTTTTTGATAGGTATGGAAACGGAACAACAAGATAAATCTACTACAAGAAATAGATGTAGATGGATAACAAGAAAGCCAATGATTATCAAGAATAGGAGCAAAGTATTAAACTTTCAGTTCAGTATAATGTCGATGGTTTTATGTCGGACAAGCTACGGTGAATCTCACAAGTTATTTAGGGGTATTGGCACGTACCATGGTCCCAATTAGATATAGCACTGGTACAATGTACCCAAGCAATTGAGAATAAATTGTGGGACTCCATTGAGGTAAACTTGTATTTATTTTTTCTATTTTTAACGTTTTCTAATTTTATTTGCAAATTTTTTTAACAACTTATAACTATGTTCATTACTTCTAGGCTGCATTTACATTGTATTGTAAAAGTAGAAGGAATTGTAATATAATAATTGGCAGATGCTTTAGATCTTTCATGAACATGTTGACAGTAAAGTATATCATTTCAATTCAAAGACCAACGGGTCGAGCTTCTTAAAAAACCACCATTTGAATACAATTTTATTGAA
Organism: Sapria himalayana; assembly: GCA_029783825.1. Taxonomy (NCBI): domain Eukaryota; kingdom Viridiplantae; phylum Streptophyta; class Magnoliopsida; order Malpighiales; family Rafflesiaceae; genus Sapria; species Sapria himalayana. The sequence continues at coordinate 9,924 of JAREIK010007206.1, read as the reverse complement.
GATGAAGATTGGACAATTTTATGTCAAAGAAAGATTGATTCAAAGATTTTATGTATATTTCTAATATTTTCATGGATTTTCCTCATTTTTCTTTACTTAATATAAATAAAATTGTAGGAGTTTAGAGAAGTCAAAAGGAAAGAAGGAAAAAGCATATTTATAATCATCATCTTAGTAGGAAGGGATATGCCTGGTCTTGAAACGTAGATGGTAGTTAAATATGTTGTTACTTTACTTTTTATTTTATGTTTAATTTGCCTAGAGACTCATTATATTTCATATGCAATATTGTAAACTCGGTAGAATCCCAGCTTTACTAGAGTCATTGATTAGAAGTGTATTATGGAAGAAAGCGATGGTTAAAAATATGCGGCACGTATGATGAACTGGTCATTCCAGTTGTGGAGAATATTGTAAGTATAATTTATGGAACAAATATTTCATTTACGGTATAAAACTTATTTATTGTAACCAATATGACATTAATTTTATAATATAATTGTGTATCAGGATATGAAGTTGCAACAGTCACAAGAAGGCAGTTTGAGTTTCAATGGAAATGACATACATACAGAAGCATTGGGAACTCCAGAATATAGTGGTCGAGTACGAGCTAAAAAAAAGCATTATACTCCACGACATTATTTTCATTCTATGGCTGATAGTGCTTTGCAGGAATTTATGAAAGAATCACAAGAGGGCAAATCAAAATTTGAGGGAAGAAAGATTTTATTCCAACTCTCTCAGATGGTACCCACCCGCAGCTCAATCTGATATTGGTAGCTCTAACATGCTTCAAAAACATATTGTCCTTCCGGAAAGTGTTGAGCAACCAAAACGTCAAGTAGAAGACCACACTCCACCAATGCTAGCAGCAAAAAAAGGTTAGTTGTATTTAATATTATGTTCTTTAATATAAATGTGGTATCACAAACTCATAATTTTCATATCAACTTACCAGTTGATATGAAAATATAGAAGTAATGTTACAATATAAGTTAGCATGATAAATTATATTAATATACTCATTAAGTTATGATAACTCAATTTTGTCTAACTAATTCTTTTCTACGTGAAAAATTATCAACTTTAGATGATGCATATAACTAAAAAACACAGTTTCATTTTATAGAAAAGGAATTGTCAATTGGCCATAGGGGACAAAAGAAAATGTTGTCGTAGCTGGAACTATGGTACTTGAATGTGGTGATAACTTCCTTGTCTGCCGTGGATATTTCTTATGATCCAAATGCATTACTTCCAGTACTTATTCCAAGCCAAATTACCACTATGGAGATGCTATGGGCATCAAATTTTATGGCCTACCCAATTTTTCATTCCTACTACTCTTCGCATCCAGGTATGTGTTTTTTTAAAATAAAATATTTCTTATATAATAATAATACTAGTTTATCTAGGACAATTCTTATTTATACAAAGATATTTTATGTTTGATAGGATTTCAAAGAATTTAAGAAACAGTGTAATAGAGAGAGAACACCGAGTTTAATTGATGAGAATCCTGTAGATATCAAGAACTTTGCTACATTAGTTGGGCACTTGTTAAAGGATGAGATTGTAGATGCAGTAGAAATCATAGAGAAGGTTTTTAGATAGTCATTTAAGACATTCCTCATGAAAGAAGACATGGATATCATTATATCATCAACAGAGGTGTCCATCTAATTTCCAATTGTTCTATATATAGTACGATAAAAATTTAATATTTTTTTCATATATTTTAACTATCTTATTTATGCTTTAAATTTTCATTATGCGAATTGTATTTAATATTAGTTAAATTAAAATATTATAACTTTTAAATATTGTGTGAAATTAAATCAGGCATTTGCATAAAAATATGGTTGATGCTAAAGAGGCAGAGTGATTTATTTTTATAAATCCGACCTTGGTTTCCAAAGCTGAAGCAAGCAAGAAAAATAGGTCAAGGGTTATAACTAATCGGTTGATGAATGCAAATAATGCAGATTTTTTTTTTATTCCATATAACCCATGGGTAAGTTATTTAACATAAGTAAGATTATAAGTATGCATATATATCAAATTATAATGATATGTTGTTACACTAATGTTAATTTTGAGGTGTCATTGGGTATTGGTGGTACTTGAAATAAGGACTTTGATCGCCTATTACCTTGATTCCTTGCATCATCAACCTGTAAATGATCTTAAAGACATTGTTAATATGTAAGTTTTTCCCTTCTATTATAGAATGAAGCATTTGGTGGCAACATAAATTTTTATTTTTAATGCAGGGCTCAAAGAAATCTTCACTTTAAAAAACATACATCATCAAAAAGAGAGCCTAATTGGGTTTGTACTAGGGGTACATGACTCATTAATTGAGTAGTATAATATTTAGTATCTTCGGCTTAATTTTAAAACTTTTTACAATATGACTTGCAAGTAACTCTATATTATATATATTGATTTATTTTACATTTAGTGCCCAAGATAACAAGGGTAGTGTTGAATGTGGATAATATGTGATGAGATATATGAGAGATATCATTCTTGATCAAGGAAGTCTAACATCAAAAGTATGTGTTGATTTGTTGTTTCTCAATATATCAGTTATTTTTAGTTTTCCAATTTTATTGATTACGATAATACTTTACTTTTCAACAGTTTAATGGGAAGGATCATACTACAAAGATGAGTTGGTTGAAGTACGATCTGAATGGGTGATGTTGGTGACTCAATTAATACTTTCCTTGGGTTTGTAAAGCATTGGTAACACCTTATTGTATTGAAGCATGAACAAATTTGTGATTTACAACATTAACTTTTGATGAGGTTCATAATTTATATCTCTTTTGAACCAAACTATGACTGAAGATAAATTGTTCGAGAATCATTTGAAGACATTTAGTAGTTAACTTACACATTCATTATATTTCTATAATTTTCATATGTTGAATTACGTTAGTATATTGAATGCATATTCTTAGGTGTTTAAACGTAAACTTTTTTTTGTCAAGTTAGGAGATCTTCCTACATTTGGAATGGTCCATGAACTATTGTGGTAATAAGATATTTTTTTAATCAGATCATAGTTATTACTTCTTACTTTCAACTAAATATTCAAAACTTGAATATGTAATTAGAATTTTTTTGTTTTCGTACTATCATTTTATTGTATGTTGTCAACCATAGATATTTTGTTGTAGAATTGACAATGGGAAAAAATTTTGATTTCGACTTTTGGCTTCAATACTGTTACCACAATAGTGTAAATTACCTTTTCACCCTTATAAAACCAATAATTATTTCAAGGCACAAATTTTTTTTTCATGCAGCCAATATTTTATTAAGAATCTAAAAAATATATGTGATTGGATTACTATATTTGTGTAATCAAATAGAACTTGAAATTCATTACATAGCATCTCAATGAGTTTTTTTTTTGATGTGTTTGGAAGATGACAAGTAATTTAACTTTTTAATTTATGATATTTAATTGGTTTTTGTAGTGTTTTTTCAAGTTGTTTGTGAGATCTTTAACTCACTACACACCTTTAGGTTTTAAATGGATTATTATTGTTTTGTATTTAAAAAGACATTATCAACTTTTATGCTATATTTGATTAATCTCCTGCTTTACATTTTATCAATTACTACTAACTTTGTTTTTGTTGTTGTGAAATTTGTTTTTTATCATATATGTCAATTGTTATATTATTTATTTTTATGATATGTTGTTATCATTCCTGTTTTTGTTTCCAATTCTCTATAATATATTTTTTTCTGCAGGTGTAAGTATTTATTGTTCATATATTTGTATGTAGTTTACCTTATTTGGAAATTACTCTCAACTTTGTCAGACTAGCAGGAACCAGTTATATGGAGTTAAGGCACAATTGGGTTGCATATATCAGAAATTTTGGATTGATTTTAAGGAACGAATGTTGAAATTGTGTTATTTTTTTTTGATTTAGTAAGAAGTCTGAGTTCCCCATTGTACTTGAAAATTGTATTCTTGGTGTGTATTGTAAAGAATATTGTTCTTATCTGCATGCAGTATTACAATAACAGGTGAAAATATATTTACAATAATTATTAAATTTAAAAATTATTTAAATCATAATCTTCCTTGACTCTTTTTCTAAGCGTCATAGTATTAAAAAAGATTTACGATAGCTACAACAATATAATGATGTTTTTTTTGCAGTGTCGTTGAATCATACTTTGACGCTCAAATAAAGCATCATTGTTAAAAAAATGACACTTTATTTAGCTTCAAGGTATGATTCAACGACAATGTAAAAAAAACGTCATTATATGTATAGACTTTTTATGTTACGCTAGCGAATGACTCTATCGATAAGCGACATTATATATATATAATAATGATTTTTACGCGTCATTGATTATGGTTTTTGTTGTAGTGCAGCTACCATTGAAATCAAGGATGCATGCTCACAGCATGCACTTGAGGGCCTTTATGGTACTCTTCGACTAACCATATATCTGTGGACGAAAAGTAGTGCTCATTATCAACTAGGTTCCCATGGATTTCAAGAAACTCTTTCAAAAGTGAGACATAAACATGGGATCTCGCTCTGACACAATATATACTAATACTCAATATGATTGAAGATTTCTCATATATACAGCTGCATAATTCCTCTAGTATGAAGGTCAATTGCACATCCAAAAAATGTGCTGATTTTATAATTAAGGTCCACTATTACACGTACATTATCACGCTTTCATAATGTCTATGGCCAGTGAGTCACAAAATTCAACATGATATGCTCTCACTTCCACTCTACTAACACCAAATGTTAGAGTAACTTTGTCAGCCTCTGATGTTTAGCATTTATCTTTTGATATATAAGACATCATCACACAAAATCCCCAAGGTGTCTTTTAATCCCACTAAAATAATACTGGTGATAAAAATCATGAATATCTTCGTACCGCTTGGATGCATTGAAAATTAAGAAAATTGGAATTCCCGAAAAATCTACTCTCTCAACCTTTCTTTTTAGGGAATTGCAATCGATCTTTAAACTGAAGACTAACATTTTTGTGAATGATGTAGGACTCCAAGAATATACTAGCTTGTACTAGCCTTTCTTAACATGTGCTATTTTGAATGTGAGTATGTCATATGCAATGGATCTTTACCTGAAAGGGGATCCCATAATGGAGTGAGCAAAGATTACATAGATAAACCCTATCACATGCACAATTATAGCTAGATAAACATAAATCACATTGAAACATGTTATTCAACCAAACAAAGTAATTTTCAAACAATAACAATATATAATTTAGGCTTAAAAAAAGTCTTGAATTAGATTATATTTCGGTCATTTTGGCCCTTAAATGGATAGAAATACCAATAGGAGAAAATCCATATCTCTCAATATATCAAACACTAAAGCTTCTTTGTTTTTTGTACTTACATGAAGCTCTCATCACGTGGATCAATATTAATTCATGAACTTTTTTATTATGACCCTGAAATATTCAACTAAAATATACATTAATACTATGTCATTTTTTTTAAATTAGAAAAGAACACACACACATTCTCACTTGGTTTATTTTATTATTATTTTAATTAATAATAATAAAATAATAATATTCAAAATGTTTTCTATTTTTTATTATAATATTTTATTATTAATTTAATTAATAATAATATATTAATCAAAATGGCTAAATTTTAATTATCTCAGAATTCGATGAAATTTGTCACAGTAGCTATATTTCACAAAATGAATTTAAATTATGAAGTCCATTTTATTATCCAATTTCTAGCAATTTTTAGATTTTTCTTTGACAAAATCATCTTATCCTATTTTCTAAAAAAATCATTATTTTTTTTTTGGTTTTACATAACTAATGCAATAAACTCAAATAAGTGAGATCTATCAACTACTATCTAAACCATCCCATTAGAAAAAAAATTAGACCATTATCTACTTGAACTAAAAGTAAATCCATATAAATATTTGATTTTGCTAAATTGAGATATTAGTTGAAGATAGGTAACATAAATATTAGAACACAAATAAAGTAGACAAATATGAAAAGGTTTTATAGAAAGAAACAAAGCTAAATAAAACTCACTCAAAATATACATTGTATAAATTTTAATGTTTGAATGAGGATGTTCCCCCCTTTCAAAATTGAAATCAAAGAAAATTGACAATTTCATACATGTAAGGAAATTATATGACAATGAGAAAACATACTTGGAAATAAATCTTTTAATAATTTAATTTGTTTGGTGTGGCAACTGCCTAAGTGATATTTAATGTGAAATATTTTTTATATAAGCATGATTATAATTCTATCAAGAAGTAGATAAATGTATCATAGCATTTTTAATGTAAACTTATAAATAAAATTTTATATATTATAAACTATATATTACTTTTCAGAAGGATGAACATGCCTTTTATTTGTTATTATAGAAAGATGTGAATTTTATTTGACTGTGGTTCATTGTCTTCTTTTTAAATTTCTTTTTGACATTATTTTTTTTTCCATAATTTTGTAAGATAATAGAAGATTATGATTGCATCCTATTAAATTATTTTTAACTGTACCTTTCTAAACTTTTGGAGAACAAAAAAGTGGTATTCATTTTGAGATTTATTCTAATGCTCCTCAAATTTTATGTAATCAAAATATAAACATTTGCAAAAAACTAACAAAAAAAATACTTGTCGATTAAATTTTATTTAAAATATGCTATTTCTACTTCAATTAAGCTATTTTAAAAAAAAATTCTTCAAAGTTTTTTGGTCACGCTCTTCAAATAAAAGTTTTTTTTTTCAGATAAAGATTTTATGACTATTAATTCACTTATATTTGTGAATTTAAAAAGTAATTTTAAATTATCAAGCCTTCACATTAATTTTTTACACATTGTTTTAATGTGTTTTGTTATCATTTTAGAAGAGATAACTTTAAGAAAATTTGAAATTTGTGCAAATTGCAATAGGTCATTATCTTACTTAATAGTAAGCATTTGAACAATATATTTTGTAAACAATATTCTAATTGAAAGAAATTTTTTTTTTTGCATGAAATAAAGAAGTTGTAGGAAAGCTAAGATCAAAATTTTGGGAAAATTGGTTGGCAATTAAAATATAATTTTAAATAAGTATAAATTGATAAAAAAATAAGAGTCTTTGTGTGAAATTCTGAAAAAAAATGATAAATAATTAATATGATTTGATTTCTGGGAAAGATTAACAAAATCGTAATTCTGCAAAAAAAAAATATAAATTGAAAATTTTGAACATTGATGATAAATTGGATGTCGTTATTGAATTCTTAATGGAAAATATAGCTACGGTTTCAAATTTCATTAAATTCTAATAAAGTCAAAATTTAGTTATATATTTTATTTATTTAAATAATTATTATGAAATTTAGAAAAAATAATAATAATATATGTAACCTAAAGATCGCGCCAGGACGTCTGTACGTGGATGTGCATGCGTGGATGGTGTCCAAGCATCAACCAAAGAAAAAAAAATTAATTAATAAATAATAATAATTAATAGTTAAAAAAAAAGAAAAAAATGTCTAGAATTCGGAAAATGGGATAACGGTGAGATCTTCAGATTGATATCAAATTTATAAAGTTTCCGTGAAATTTTTCAAAAGGTAGTGGTTTTCTCTTATCAGAATTTTTTCTATTTAAAGGCCATAAATGATCATGTTTATATTTCAATTCGAATTATAAGAAATGCCATTGGAAATGGTTAATTGGTAAAAAGTTAATGGGTTTCATTTAGTAAAAGTTAGTGCAGGGACAAATTAGATTTGAATTGTTATAATTGTGTCTGAAATGGTCGGTTAAATCGGAAAAGACATAATTGTATTTCATAAGCACTGTAATATTCCATATACATTGGTGAGTGCATGATATATATATATATAAAGTTATATGGATTGTATTTGGTGAACTTGAATTGGGACAACATCTAGACTGAGTTACGGTGTATTTTTTTCTGGAGAATGACAATTATAAATTTACTAACTCGAAATTGGGGACAATGTCTAGCTGAGTTATGTGATGGTTTTTGGAAATATCCAAGGAAAAAAAATATTTTGTCGGAGAAATACCAATATGTTTTTCGGAGGAGGTCCATATTTTTCGGATTAAGTCCAAAAAAATAAATATCTTTATAGATATATATATATATAAAATATGTCACACTTGGCTTCGGCATGTGTGAAGAAGCGTGAGACTCGTGAATATGGTCATATAAATATTTCATCCATAATTGTATTCATGTAAACATCGTACTTGAAAGGGCATTGAAATATATGCATGATGTTTTACATGCACTTTGGTAGGTAACTCTAAAAGTTTACCTCTATTGAGTTTTTTTCACCATTGCAAACCCTTTTTAGGTATAGGTCTAGGGCAGATGACAGATCCACATACGAGATCGCACATGTGAAGGGAAGCCGGTTGTATCTTAAATAATATTTTGTGTTTTTCTTTATTCCACTGAGCAAATAAAATGGAAAAAAATATATTGTACATTTGAGAAAATTTTATTTTATTGCACATTGTATTGTGTGATGGAATGAATGGGACTCCTGGGGGATGGGGTGTTACAGCTTGGTATTAGAGGTTAGGTATACGATTACCTATAATTCAGAAATTAGTACAAGTTTTATAATGTGGTAGGAAAGTTTAGATATAAATATCTAATACTCGGAAAAAAAAGAATACTAGGGTAAAGAAACATAACCTTAATGGTTCAAAAATGAATAGATATTTTAAAATAAAAATCTATTATTAGTTGATATGTGCACTAATAATATGGAATGACTGTGATTCTTATATTATTATTTAACTTATGAAAGATGGCAAGTAGAGAACGAGGACACCGGGGATATTCATGAGATGAGGATAAACCCCCAGCGTTCTTTGATCAATAGGCTCTAATAGAGGCTGTGGGTGTCCCTGTTGCAAGAGTTGCACAAACTAGTGTAATTGGAGGTCAAGAAGGATCAACTAATCTCCAAAAGTTCAAGGCACATCATCCTCCAATATTTATGGGGGGGAGGGACCCAATGGCGGCAGATCATTGGTTTCGACAAGTTGATAAAATCTTGGATACAATGGAAATCACTTCCAATGTTACCAAGACCCGACTAGTAGTGTTCCAGCTTGAGGGTGAGTCCCAAATTTTTGTGAGATTGGATCAAGGCCTCGAAGAATTTAAAGTAAATGATATGGGAAGATTTCAAAGAACTCTTTATGGAAAAAATATTTTCTGACCTCTGCTAGACATGCTAAGGCCCGAACATTCCTTCAACTTAGACAAGGAAATATAATGGCGCTATTACGTGGCTATATTCATGAGTTGGCACCTTTTGGGAACGATTATGTGGCTACTGATGTTGCTAAGGTTCGAAAATTTGAAGATAGATTAAAATTGTCCTTCCAAGGCAAGATTTGGGATTTCTTATCCAAGTATGGATTCGATGGTTAAGACAGTTTTAGCCATCGAGCGGAGGTCGAGGATGCACAAAATATCAGGAAAATTTGTTTTTTATGTCATCAGCCTGGACATTGGAAACGAGAGTTTCCACTGAAGCAAAGATCCCATGATTATGAGACTATGCAGGTCCAAGACATCCATTGGAAAATACACAAACACGGTTTATTCCCCATTTCTCTAGTACGGGTCTAAGGAAATATGTGCAATCTTAGGGTATTCCACAAATATATCATACTTCACAAGCATACCAGGAAGGCCAAGGCATGGGTCGAGGTCGAGGCGAGAGCTCACAGACCAGGACTTTAAGGACCCAATGGCATGTCTATGCAATTACACCACAGATAGAAAGATAGATCAGTCAGATGTACAAGGTTCTTGCTTTTTCTAATATGGACAAGAGATCTATTTGATT
>JAREIK010007205.1:0-17469 GCA_029783825.1 Sapria himalayana | reverse complement strand
TCATCCTGGTCGGAAAGGGGGATCACCTGAAGTGCACTTGGAACCGGATCGGCCTCCTTCGACTCTATCCGGGCGACCCCCGTCCGGCTCCGTTTGATCTGTGGGCCCCGATTCGGGAGAGCCAGGGATGATAATGGCTTGCACCTCCGATCCTCCCTCAGCAACGGGCTGACTAGGTCCCGCAGCCTGGGCGGGGGCGATGTCAGACTCACTGTCCGGAACTCAGCTGCCGCTTCCTCTTGCGGGTGGCGTAACGGTCTAGCAGCCCCGTCATCCTTTCCTCCCGTTCCTCCTCCTCCAAATCCTGGAAATCCTCGTGTTCGGCACTAACCCAGGGAACGAAATCCTCCCCCTTGGACCTAGGCGCGTTCCGTCGCCCAGCTGCCCCTTTCCTTTTAATCGTTATCACTCGGGGGGCAGATTCGACCACTTGCTCAAGCAAAGGCAGCCGTTCGGGACGGCTACTCTGGTTCTCCGACTGGGAACGGGTTGGCAGAACTAGAATCCTCACTAGGGGAGGTCGACGAACCCGATGCTGCTCCAAGCACCCTGCACCCGACTTGATGCCTCAACTACTGGGCCATCGGAGGGACAGGGCGCTACTCGAAATCAGACGCCGTAGGTCAGCAATGACAAAGTGCTCCCCTTCCACGATGTCCGAAGGCAACGGTCGGGGGAATGACTGAGGAGGGTGTAAGGGGCCGGGTTGCGCCTCACGGCAGATATATTATCTGGAGTCAGGAGAACCTTGTAATGACGCTCCTGCTCGGAAATCTCTGATAGCCTGCGAATTTTCTCGAAGCTTGACTTCTCCACCCAGTTCACCAGCCTGCCTCGCCAAGCCTTCCCTACATGAGCAACCCAAGGTTAGTCCATCATAACACACTAAATATCCGGGAAAAGGCCATCAGGCCAGGTCTAACCCGACCACACACCTGGAAAAGACTGAGACCGGTTGATATTAAACGGAAGCCCGGGGAGCCCGGGACTCGTCCTAGGGTCCCCTCACTAGCAATACGCCTTTCGCCTTCGTCTTAGGTGAGTCGGGGAGCCCATTAACAACCTGAAGTCGGGGGTTCAGAACCGACATAGACATCCGGCCGCCCTGCCCTATTCTCAGAAAATAAATTATACACAGCTCGACCAATGAGAGGTCGAGTTGGTATAGGTGGTTCAACACGCAGCACCCGATCAAAATACGAATGACGTTGGGGTGGATAAGAGCCGGGGGCGCCCGGGTGAAATGCAAAAACTGCTTGACTAGGGCTGGCACGGGGAAGCGTAGCCTCGACTGCAAGGTGCTCCCGGGTAAAAAACACACCATTATGTTCTCCACCCAAGGTAGACTCATCCGTCCTGTCCATCAACTAGGAGGTCAATGTTATCGGGCACCTCGCAGTAAGCCATTAACTTCTCCATCGTCAGGGACGAGATGATGTTGCTTGCAGAAGGCGTCGCCCGAAGGCGCCCTCCGGGGCGACCACTCGTGGAAGTTCTTCCTGACCCCTCGCCATTCTACAAGCAGATCAATGGAGAAGAGAAAACGAATATTAGACTCTAGCCATATACCTAATTGGTACGAAGGCATACCCCAAGCCCGGAGCAAGGACCGCCTGGCCGAATAAGTTTTAAACCATGTCTCCTCCTTCTAGGCCTTTTACAGCCGGAAACCAGTCACTCACCACAGTCCAACATTACTAAGGGGCGATGATGGTTACCTGCAAATGGAGTGCACGAGTGCTTGCAACAATGGCCCGCGAACGAATGCAAGGTTAGACCGAGCCTTATTCGTAGCAGATGGTTGCAGAGAGGAAAAGCAGATAAACCCAAAAAGACAAGAAAGGGAAAAGAGTACGACTAATGATGCCTATCTATATATCCGACGCCTAGGGCCTGCAGTCGCATTTAATGCACCGAATGACTAATCGTCCTGTCCGGGATTTCAACCATCGCGACGCTTCGCGCGCTAGGGCACAGTAAGACGAAGGTGGGCCAAGCCAGGGGCCCTTCACTTGGGCATTAAGTTACTGCCGGCCCGTTAACAAGTTATATAATATTCAACCGGCCTCAATTAGGCAGAATGTCCGAATACTCATACACAGAATTGCAATAAGACACTAAGCCGTCAAAGAATTGCGATTTTATTAATTGCACCAAAAAGGTGTTCGACATTACATAGCGATGCTTGTTACCAAACAATCATCTTACAATACGTCAAACTAACATTCAAACTTACAAGACACCCGAAATACAAAGAAAAACAGGCAAAGCATCCACGCCGGAACCGAGAAAGAAGCTGCTGCTAGAGGCTAAGAAGAGGAAAAGATGGAGATGGGGCTGAAAGAAGCTGCTGCAGAGGCTAAGAAGGAGGAAAAGATGGTGATGGGGCTGAAAGAAGTGGAAGCTTGAGAGATCCCCGCAGGATTCGACAGGGGGTGTCCTCGGATTCCATTCAAGTTTTAGAACCACCCAAAGACCACCTAGAACAATTCCGACTCCGCTCAAACCATGCAGTCTCTGGCCCGATCCATGCTTGGAAAGCGCGCTCAAATAATCGATCACAATCATCCTTCATCCCGCAATCCCCCAATTCTGAGTCTCAGCAACATTCAATTATCCTTCTCTGACGAAGGAACATGGATAACCAGTAGGACAACGAACCTCCTCACCCTCTAGCCTTTTATAGCAGCCTCCAGTCTCAGGATTAACTCAAGCAACCATATAGCATCTAATGCAGTTTCAAAAAAGTTACAAAATTCACATTGAAATTCAACAACATTGATGGTCTACTATTCCCCATGATATGACGGTCAAGCTTGTTCCTTTTTTTCCAACCGGGGACAATTACCCTCCCCAGCAGGAAAAAGGGGGGCATTGTGGGCACCATTGGCCCAGGCTCGATTCCCCTAGCCAACCCGCCTAGCCCAAGGGCCCCGATGGGACCAAGCCCTAAAGCCAGCCGGCCTAGGACAGTGAATAGGCCCAGGAACGCCCGGGCGACTCTTCGCCCTGGTGCTCGGGCACCTCTCACCCTGGATGCCTCCTTTCCCGATGTGCCTTGGAGCTCGGATGTAAGACTCGAGAAATTCCAATTTCTGGAAAAAGGGCAAAATCGTAATTTCGATTACAAAATTGTTATTTCAATTAAAAAATCCAGAATTTATTCTCTAGATCTCGGATGACGAAACAAATTTCACCGTTGGAATCATCTAGCGAAATCTAGCTAGCACGTAAAATTTCGTCGAATTCCGAGATAGTCGGAATTTACACGTTTTTCGAGGCATCGCGGTTCGGGTGCCGTAAAACGATTTTCGATGCGACAAAAGTCACATATAACACGTACTCATGTGCCATCAGTGGCATGAGTAGATAAATGATGAAAATGGACGGCCGAGTAGAGCTGATATCAAAAACTGAGAAAAGAGGGACATAACGGTCATTATGGAATTTGAAATAAGTCACTAAAAGACAAAAAGGAATAGTGGTTGTCTCTCCACAAATTCAAAAGTGAAACGTGGAGAGGACGGTAGTAATGGGACAGAAGCAAAAATGGAGGTTTTGTAGTGAGAGAAGGTCTGACTTCTCTTTAAAATACGGGCGATCCGACGTCGTCAGTCCTTCGGGACAAGATGGAAAACTGCTCTACGCGGAGAGGGCTTCGCGTGGGTACCGGATTTAAGGAGTTTAGACAAACTCCTTGAGGTAGGGGTTCTCCCTACTTGGGTTTTATTCCCTCTTTAAGTACTTTACGAATGTTTGAGTAGAATGAGGCCGTGAGGGGCCGTTGATCGGTCCCAAACCCTTGGGACCGAATGATATGAGTTTTTGAAACCAAGAGTAGCAGCCAGTGACTACCACGGCTGGTTTGGGGTGTCAAATTTTTTTTTGGCATAATAAATCATGTATTGATTGGAATGAGGCCGAAAATGGCCGTGAAATGCGGGTTCACAAGGTGAATCGATGAATTGTGATTTTTCGGGAATAGTAATCGAGGGTTTCACTATTCCCGAAATAGTGTTCTCAAAAATAATTTTTGTGAATTAATATGTTGGTCGAGTAATTCAAGTAGAATTGCTCGTGTTTGATCATTAGCCCAAGTGGGCTATTTTGATGTATGAATTAATTAATTTACATGACATGATTGTGTGAATTAAATTTTTGTAAATATATGCATGTTTATATATTTACCTGTGAATTAGACTGTATTGAAATTGGCATACATGCATTCCATATGCACTAGAACACCCTAGGACTATAGGAGTGAGTGCTTGAGATGAGTATAGAGAAAGTGGTTCGGAGGGTTGTCTAAAATATTAATTATCGGAGGGTAGTCCAAATTAAAAATATCAATCATCGGAGTTGCCCAATTGATATTCATCGGAGGGTAGTCCACAAACAAAAAATATCAATCGTCGGAGTTGCCCAATTGATATTCATCGGAGGGTAGTCCACAAACAAGTAATATCAATCATCGGAGTTGCCCAATTGATATACACACATCGGAGGGTTGTCCACAAACAAATAAATATAATAATTCTCATACGAGGCTTAGGCGAGTGTGAGAGAGTCAGTGAGGACTCGGGATTGAGTTGGTCATGTAGACATTCAAGTAGGATCATGCATTTGCTTGAATGTATGTTTATTTTGGAACATTGCACTGCACTTAGGTGGAGAGTAGTCCACTTAGGGCGATTCCACTACTGAGCATTAACTCACTCTATCGAGGGATATTATTTTACAGGTACAGGGAGCGTGCGAGGGGACGGATCGTCCTAGAGATTGAGGATTAGAAGAAAGCCGGGTTGTGGCTTGGTTTATGATATATACATGTATCGAAATGTCTAATTTTAATATATGTATTGTATAAGAGTGAAAATATTGTAACTCTTGTAACTATTTGGTATATAGTTGGATTCATAGTTAGTATGTATTATGAGTATCGTTTGTGGGCCCAAGTGGCCGTATTACTCATGTGATTGGATATATTGGATATATTGGATATATTGCACTATTTGGGATAGGTATACGCAGGTTTTGTATTTGGGTAGAGCTCCCCGTACAAAGGAGACTCTGCCCGATTTTCGTGAGAAATGTCGGGTCACCCGACATTCACGAGTGTTTCCGCGGGTTGATGGGTAGTCAACGGACCCCGGGTTTGGGGCGTCACAACTTGGTATCAGAGCCTAGGTATACGGCTACCTAGGGCTTGAGGGGATTTGGGCTTAGGCCATAGTTGAGTAAGAACGTCACACTAGGTGTGGTTCGATATGGAGTTTAGGTATGAGATTACCTAGGAAATCACGGGACAAAACTAGGACACTGCATGCACGTGATTGGGTTGTTTTGAGTGATTTGATTAAATTGTGTGTGAATTGGTGAAATGAAGTGTGATCATGTGAATTGGTGAATTGTGTGCAAATATGCTTGGTTGATAGCATAGGATGAAGTGTGGAAAAATTTTAGGAGTTTTGCAAAGTGTAAAACTAGATGAAGAAAATAAGAAATAAATTTTTAGAAATTTAGTGGTTTATTGGATAATGAAATAAACTTTTAATAAATTTTATTTAATAAATGTGAGAACAAGAGGTTTTGAGGGGATTTGGGATTAAATGTTCAGAATTAAAGGAAAATAATAATAATAATAATTAAAAAAAATTTTTGGATGCAGAACTGGGTGGGCTTGAAGGATCCCGACCGGATTAACCTCATGAACCCGAGGGGACCTCCCGGCACTCCAATGGATATAGAAACTTTTCCTTAAAACTGTCAAATAAAATCCATGGAGCGAACCCCTTTACAATCTTAACATATCTTTAGAAAATAATGCGGAAGCGAAGTGATAAATTTTTTTTTTTTTTCTTTTCTTTTGTTGAATTTTTCAAACACTTGGATTTTTCAGAAAAATTGGCCAGAGTTTCCTCTGTTTTTCGGACTTTCCCAAATTTACAAAACCTGATAAAAGCATTTAAAAACACTTATAAACTTCAATTTTATACTTCCATATTAGGACTTCTCGTCCACAACCCAATCAACACAATATACATACATATACATTTGTTTACTTCAAATCATCAAAACATTCAAACCCTCTTAAATTCCATGCACATTTTTATCAAAGCATTTTGGGCTTGAGCCGGACTTAAGCCGACCGCCTACGTACCTCATCCACTGAGGATCAAAGCCCACGTAGTTCCTTTTCAACTTTATACATATACATATATACATAACAAAATATTCAACATAAACAATATGCAAAATTATATATACAATGAAATCACAGTCGTCGTCTCATCACTGGCTCGACTCACTGCACAGGAGGGTCCTCTATCGGCGCACCTGTCTCGGGTCCTGAAAATGTTTTGAAAACACATGGAAAAGAATGAGCTAAAGGAGCCCTAGTGAGTGTACATTTTCATTAAAATAACATTTTCAGTATATACCAAATAATACATACTTATCCAACTAAAATCCATTTATACCTTAAAACATTTATGCCTTAAACTTCTTTCAATAAATACTTATACCATTAAAATCAATTTATGCTTTGAAACATTTATGCCTTAAACTTTCTTTCAATAAATACTTATACATTTAAAATCCATTTATGCTTTGAAACATTTATACCTTAAACTTTATTTCTTTCCTTCTAATACATACTTATACAATTAAAATCCATTTATATGCCTTAAACTTTCTTTCTTTCTTTCTTTCCTTCTGATGGAACCCAGGGAAATACACACCGAACAGTTTCCGGGTACTGACGGTGAGGGACAGTCACATTCCAGTCATAACCACTATGCTGCGGAGAAACTCACGCTTTGCATAGGGTTCCAGTCATAGCACCTTATCACGTGTAAGGATATTACTCTAGACACCTAATTCCCTCCCTCAGTTAGTAACCTATAACTTTACCCTCTAAATCCTTACACGCTTAAGGTACCTCGGCCGATATCAGTCATAACAGTCATATGGGGTTAGGGTAACCATCAGTAAAACATTTATCAAAATACATTTATAAATCCATTTAAATCCTTTACTTTATCATGAAAACTCATATATATATGCAAATATACATATGCATTCTTTACACGTTTTTAAACTTTCATAATGCCTTAACATATGCATACATATATAATTTAATATAAATATATATATATTGATGCAAGATAAACATGTACATTAAATTTTTCATTACATCAAAACTTTTCATTTAGGCAATATAAACATTTACATTAAACTTTTCATTTTAACATCAAAATAATTCACTTTTAAAACTCAATTTGCAAAACATCATTTTTACACTCACAGTTCACCGCTCAATCCCGCTTGCTTCCCGTTGAGTTCCCGTTCCCGTCCGATAGTCCTTTTCACCTTTTCCAAGAAAATCACAATTACACATTAACCATAATTTCCATTTAATCCACCATAAACACTCATTCCTATATTCTTATTCCTCTAGGAATCTATTTTACTTAGGAATTGGAATCAATCCAATCGGATCATCCAAACTAAAGTTATGGCATTTTCATGCCAACTAGTCATTTTACCGATTTTTCTAGTGACAGTTTGTATTACTCATTTTTTTCCGAGGTCTTGACTTCATATTTTGACACTATGTCCTTATACTCATTTAAAGCTAAGGTGCTAAGGGTTCTATTCCAATTGGAATCACCCAATTCGGAGCACCGAAACTCACTTTACGTCCAAATAACCGGGCTAATCTATGTTCAAAAACTGAACCAGAATTTGGCTTGCACATGGTCCTACTTTGAGTAAATTTTTAGGCCACTTAGGATCAGAATTTGGCGATACCTTCTTCTTCAGTTTTGTTCTCCTTCAAGTCTATTTTACGTAGCCACTTAAATCACTCAAATTGGATCAAAATTGAGCAAGTTATGGCCAAAATACCAAAACTGGTCAAAACAGAAAACAGGACATTTCCTGTACCGAGACTGCTGCCCAAAAATTGACCAAAATGTGTTTCTCTTCCATTTTTTCTTTCACTCTAAACACTTAAATCTGATGCATTATACCCATTTCAACATAACACACACAATTCACTATCAAACCCTAACCCTTACTCACTTGATTTTGTCAAAACCCTAACCTAAACCATGGCTTTCTCAATTTCTATCAAATTCATCATGATTCAACCTTAAATACCCCAATTGGGGTTTTATCCACAAAACCTCAACAAATCAAGGGTTTGTGTGATCTCTCAACCAAAACCCTAGGTTTGGAACAAACCAATCTCCATAGAAAAACCCTAGCAATCACACCAATAACCCTAGACATCCAAAAGACACTTGATTCCATACAAAAAAAAAACATACCTTTGTTCTTCTCCTTCTTCTCCTTCCTCTTCTTCCTCTTCTTCCTCTCTTCTTCTCCCTTTTCTCCTCCATACGGGTGCCTTAACTTTTTGAGAGACCAAAATGAATTATTTTGTTTGTCTCTCCATTTAAATATTCTAACTTTCCTTTAATTACCATTTGGTCCCTTGAATTTAGCTATTTAACTTAGACTTTGCCAAAATTGCATTTGAGCCCATGAATCTCATTGGTCCATTCTCATGATATTTTAAATCATAACTTAGCCATTAAGAAAGGTTTTGATTGGCTCTCACAAGAAAATATCTCCCTTATAGCAGATTTTATCACAGTTTCACCTTATACTGCTTTTATACCGATTAAATGTCAAAAATATTCTATGGTCGTCTAAACTTCACATTGACCATGAAATATTCTAATTAAATCCTTCACAATGGATTACAGGCTCTGAAATCACCGAAATCGGATTTAAAATCATTAAAATCGTAAATCCAGACAATAGCGTATTATTATCCGAATTACATTCGGATCGCCTGAAAACTATCCAAACGGATTCCGTTTCACTCCGTTTCAATTTCGTTAGACTCTATGATTATTTCCGGACATTTTCGTATTTTCGGCCCAATTTCCGAAAAATATCAGCGCAGGCTCCGAATTTCAGTCCGGAAATCACTATTCACTTAAATGTCCAATTCTCTTCTAAATATCAGTTCAAAGTCATAGGAACTGAAATTTCTTAAAAATTCCTTTGCAAACCCCTCCATCCGGATATACTAAGAAAAATCACTATTCCTTAGGGCACCCGGTTACAATTTTCGAAAATTTTCACTTTATGCCTAAATGACGTCCGGAGCGTTCTAAATTCTAATCTACCCTCATTTCTATCATTGGACCTCTAATCAGTTCAAAAACTACTATTATAACATTAATTCAGGTTGGGGGTTTTACAATCACCCCTCCTTATAAAAATTTCGTCCTCGAAATTAAAACATTCGTACCTGCATCAAAGAGATGGGAATAATGTCTCTTCATCTGCTCCTCACGCTCCCATGTAGCTTCCTCTACTGTATGACTCCTCCACAATACCTTCACCAGCGGAATAGTCTTGTTGCGCAGAACTTGCTCTCGACGGTCGAGGATCTGCACTGGTTCCTCTTCGTATGTCAAATTCTCCTGTATTTCCACTGGTTGCTCTGTCAATACATGTGAAGGGTCTGGTATATACTTGCGGAGCATAGAAACATGGAAAACATCATGAATGCGATCGAGGTCAGATGGCAACTCCAATCGATATGCCACCTCCTAAATCCTCTCAACAATCCTGTATGGTCCAATATACCGTGGACTCAGCTTTCCACGGTTCCCAAATCTTAGTACGCCCTTCCATGGGGAAATCCTCAAAATACCATATCCCCTACCTCGAACACTAGGTCCCTACGGCGATTATTCTCATAACTTTTCTGTCGGTCTTGTGCAATTTTCAGTCTATCCCTTATAACTTTGATCTTATCACAAGTCACTTGGACAATTTCCGGACCTACTAATTTCCTTTCACCTACCTCGTCCTAACATACTGGAGTTCGACATTTTAGTCCATAAAGAGCCTCATAAGGGGCCATACCAATACTGGCCTGATTACTGTTATAGTATGCAAACTCCCTCAGGGGTAGATGGGTGTCCCAGCTTCCTTTAAACTCCATAACACATGCCCTAAGCATATCCTCTAAAGTCTGTATAATCCTCTCATATGGGCCATCCGTCTATGGATGAAAAGCTGTACTGAAGTGCAATTTAATCCAAGGGCATTCTGTAAACTGGACCAAAACCGTGAGGTAAACCTAGGATTTCTGTCTGAAACAATGGAAATTACTAAACTACCCTTGACCCCTCTCATTTCCATTTTAGCCGAATTATGCACAAACCATGTTCTATTTTATTCTTCCATTTTCTTCACTCTAATCACTCCCATTTAATGCCTTATACCTAATTGCACTATCTGTGGATCCTGAATCTGAAGCTCTCTAATCCTGTCTATCACTACAGGACATACCTGAAATGTGGCTAACAATGCTCCTGAATCTGTCAGTTCCAGTCTCACACCCAAGGACCTCAGTTCTATGAGTCGAGGAAGATGCACGACCCTCAAGTGCGATATGGAACTCATGGGTCTCCTACTAAGAGCATCTGCTACCACGTTCGCCTTTCCAGGATGATATTCAATGGTACACTCATAATCCTTGATCCAGTTCAATCCATCTCCTCTGTCTCATGTTCAGTTCCTTCTTCGTAAATAGATACTGCAAGCTCTTATGATCCGTAAAAATCCTACAGGTACTCCATATAAGTAATGCCTCCATATCCGCAAGGCAAATACTAGGCTGCTAGCTCAAGGTCGTGTGTAGGAAAATTCTGTTCATGCTTCTTCAATTGCCTAGAAGCATATGCAATCACCTTGTCATTCTGCATTAATACATAACTTATACCATGCCTAGGGGTATCACAATACACTGAAAAGCTATCCTGCCCTGATGGAAATGTAAGTACTAGAGCTAGGATCAATCTCCTTTTCAATTCATCGAAACTCTGCTGACAAGCCTCTGACCATAAAAACGGTTCCTATTTCCTTGTCAATCTAGTCAAAGGTGCGGCTATCTTCGAAAATCCCTCAACGAACTTACGGTAATGACCCTGCCAAACCCAGAAAACTCCTTATCTCTGTGACACTCGTAGGGGTTTCCAATTCAGTATAGCTTCGACCTTCTGCGGATCCATTGAGATCCCCTTTGCAGAAACTATGTGTCCCAAAAAGGCGACACTGTCGAGCCAAAACTGACACTTACTAAGTTTAGCATATAACCGATGTTCCCGCAATGTTTGCAGAAGTATCCTCAAGTGCTCTGCATGTTCTTCTCCACTACCTGAATAGATCATTATATCGTCAATAAACACGATAACAAACTTATCTAAGTAAGGCTGGAAAATCCTGTTCATGAGATCCATAAAAGCGGTTGGGGCATTCGTAAATCCAAATGGCATGACTAGAAACTCAAAATGCCCGTACCGTGTTCGGAATGCTATCTTGGGAACATCCTCATCATGAAGTCTCAACTTATCCAATTCACTTCCAATTTAATCAAGGCTCATGACAACATCTTTGCAAGCCTTAAATCAAGCCATTAGCATCCTTAAAGTGAAAAACCCATAATGCCCTTCACCTTAGCAAAAATTACATTTATATCTTAATCAATTCTTCTTCTTAAAACATGAATTCTAACACATTCCATTAGGCATTTACTCACTTCCAATTGATTAAAATTAATGGAAACTCAACTTTTCCATACTTCTCCTAGGGTGGTCAAATCCTACATGTCACACATTCATAATTATTTCTTCAATTTCTTCCAGTTTCTTTAACAAATTATTTTTGATAATTCATCCAATGTCATTGATTTACTTAAACTAAATCAAACCAATGCATTTCCAATTAAACCCTTTCTTGGCCTAACCCTCTCATCTCATTTTCTATTCAACTTTTAATTCCATTAATTCCTTCAAGCATTTCAAGTAATGTCATTAAATCAATTAAAACCAATCAAACAACATCACTTCCATTACCATCCAAGGTTAACCTAAATTGACAATCCTTATAATCTCATTCTTTCTTTTCAATTTCTTAGCAAAATCAACCTAGAATCATGTCAATTTAATAGCTAAAGCCTTAATGTAACTCCATTGAAGGTTTAGATAAATAATCCATAAAATCCTAATTGCTTACTAGAACCTCCCTAAACCCACATCGACCCACTCCGTTTCTGTCCTTGACTTTGCGTAGCCTGGGATTTCAAACCCATGCTCCTCTCATCCCTAATTGCGGCCTCTACTACCTGGCCGTACTGTGTGTGGACTGTCGACGCTATTGTGGTCCAAATCTCTGGACTAAAACCTACAGCAAACCTCTTCAAGCCGTGATATGGACCTTTTTGGTTTTTCCATTTTATCTTTTATCATCAGATTCAACTTTTCAAGCAATGATACATGACTAACTTCTCTTGATACATAACTTGTGGCATTTCTTGGAATAAGGACCTCATATCCTACAATTGATTGTGCACGATTATGTATAAGATCATGCATTTTATATGTTAATCTATCATTAGAATCGTCTTCTTCATCTCTTTTTTTTTTTCAACAATCATCCTGACACTGATTCCTCGAAATATCGATCTCCCATGTCCTCTAATTGCTCATCCCCGTTTAAACCCGTAGAACATTATCATTTCCATGTTGAAGTAGTAACAGATTTTCATTCCAACGAATAGACTCCCATTTGGACAAGTCTGATTTACATTACATTAATATTCCTCCTAAGGTATTGATGATGAGTGGGACTCTTCTACACATGCCTACAATTTCTTTTCCAACATTTATGATCTTTTCACTCACACTATTCTCCTATCCTCCAAATGTAATCTTTGAAATTAAAGTCCAAGACTCCTTTTTGCCTAGACCTTCCAACTCAAAAGATCTAGTATTATTTCCTATAAATGAAACCTCAGTATTTCGGGTGGTGGTACTAATGCCTCAGGAGCTCTCCTGGTGGCAGGTCGGCCTCGACGACGCATTTTCTGTGAACTCAAAAATTTCATATGTCATGTAATATATATATGATTTTAAATCACATAAATAATTTATGAAATTTTAAAATAAAACATTAAAACAATCCTATGAAAACCAAAATTTCAAATCTTTATAACATTTTCAAAACCGTGGCTCTGATACCACGTTGAAGGATCCCGACCCGGATTAACCTCATGAACCCGAGGGGACCTCCCGGCACTCCAATGGATATAGAAACTTTTCCTTAAAACTGTCAAATAAAATCCATGGAGCGAACCCCTTTACAATCTTTAACATATCTTTAGAAAATAATGCGGAAGCGAAGTGATAAATTTTTTTTTTTCTTTTCTTTTGTTTTTTCAAACACTTGGATTTTTCAGAAAAATTGGCCAGAGTTTCCTCTGTTTTTCGGACTTTCCCAAATTTACAAAACCTGATAAAAGCATTTAAAAACACTTATAAACTTCAATTTTATACTTCCATATTAGGACTTCTCGTCCACAACCCAATCAACACAATATACATACATATACATTTGTTTACTTCAAATCATCAAAACATTCAAACCCTCTTAAATTCCATGCACATTTTTATCAAAGCATTTTGGGCTTGAGCCGGACTTAAGCCGACCGCCTACGTACCTCGTCCACTGAGGATCAAAGCCCACGTAGTTCCTTTTCAACTTTATACATATACATATATGCATAACAAAATATTCAACATGAACAATATGCAAAATTATATATACAATGAAATCACAGTCTTCGTCTCATCAATGGCTCGACTCACTGCACAGGAGTGACCTCTATCGGCGCACCTGTCTTGGGTCCTGAAAATGTTTTTGAAACATATAGAAAAGAATGAGCTAAAGGAGCCCAGTGAGTGTACATTTTCATTAAAATAACATTTTCAGTATATACCAAAATAATACATACTTATACAATTAAAATCCATTTATACCTTAAACATTTATGCCTTAAACTTTCTTTCAATAAACACTTATGCATTTAAAATCTTCTTTCAATAAATACTTATACCATTAAAATCAATTTATGCTTTGAAACATTTATGCCTTAAACTTTCTTTCAATAAATACTTATACATTTAAAATCCATTTATGCTTTGAAACATTTATACCTTAAACTTTATTTCTTTCCTTCTAATACATACTTATACAATTAAAATCCATTTATGCCTTAAACTTTCTTTCTTTCTTTCTTTCCTTCTGATGGAACCCAGGGAAATAAACACACCGAACAGTTTCCGGGTACTGACGGTGAGGGACAGTCACATTCCAGTCATAACCACTATGCTGCGGAGAAACTCACGCTTTGCATAGGGTTCCAGTCATAGCACCTTATCACGTGTAAGGATATTACTCTAGACACCTAATTCCCTCCCTCAGTTAGTAACCTATAACTTTACCCTCTAAATCCTTACACGCTTAAGGTACCTCGGCCGATATCAGTCATAACAGTCATATGGGGTTAGGGTAACCATCAGTAAAACATTTATCAAAATACATTTATAAATCCATTTAAATCCTTTACTTTATCATGAAAACTCATATATATATGCAAATATACATATGCATTCTTTACACGTTTTTAAACTTTCATAATGCCTTAACATATGCATACATATATAATTTAATATAAATATATTATATATTGATGCAAGATAAACATGTACATTAAATTTTTCATTTACATCAAAACTTTTCATTTAGGCAATATAAACATTTACATTAAACTTTTCATTTTAACATCAAAATAATTCACTTTTAAAACTCAATTTGCAAAACATCATTTTTACACTCACAGTTCACCGCTCAATCCCGCTTGCTTCCCGTTGAGTTCCCGTTCCCGTCCGATAGTCCTTTTCACCTTTTCCAAGAAAATCACAATTACACATTAACCATAATTTCCATTTAATCCACCATAAACACTCATTCCTATATTCTTATTCCTCTAGGAATCTATTTTACTTAGGAATTGGAATCAATCCAATCGGATCATCCAAACTAAAGTTATGGCATTTTCATGCCAACTAGTCATTTTACCGATTTTTCTAGTGACAGTTTGTATTACTCATTTTTTTCCGAGGTCTTGACTTCATATTTTGACACTATGTCCTTATACTCATTTAAAGCTAAGGTGCTAAGGGTTCTATTCCAATTGGAATCACCCAATTCGGAGCACCGAAACTCACTTTACGTCCAAATAACCGGGCTAATCTATGTTCAAAAACTGAACCAGAATTTGGCTTGCACATGGTCCTACTTTGAGTAAATTTTTAGGCCACTTAGGATCAGAATTTGGCGATACCTTCTTCTTCAGTTTTGTTCTCCTTCAAGTCTATTTTACGTAGCCACTTAAATCACTCAAATTGGATCAAAATTGAGCAAGTTATGGCCAAAATACCAAAACTGGTCAAAACAGAAAACAGGACATTTCCTGTACCGAGACTGCTGCCCAAAAATTGACCAAAATGTGTTTCTCTTCCATTTTTTCTTTCACTCTAAACACTTAAATCTGATGCATTATACCCATTTCAACATAACACACACAATTCACTATCAAACCCTAACCCTTACTCACTTGATTTTGTCAAAACCCTAACCTAAACCATGGCTTTCTCAATTTCTATCAAATTCATCATGATTCAACCTTAAATACCCCAATTGGGGTTTTATCCACAAAACCTCAACAAATCAAGGGTTTGTGTGATCTCTCAACCAAAACCCTAGGTTTGGAACAAACCAATCTCCATAGAAAAACCCTAGCAATCACACCAATAACCCTAGACATCCAAAAGACACTTGATTCCATACAAAAAAAAACATACCTTTGTTCTTCTCCTTCTTCTCCTTCCTCTTCTTCCTCTTCTTCCTCTCTTCTTCTCCCTTTTCTCCTCCATACGGGTGCCTTAACTTTTTGAGAGACCAAAATGAATTATTTTGTTTGTCTCTCCATTTAAATATTCTAACTTTCCTTTAATTACCATTTGGTCCCTTGAATTTAGCTATTTAACTTAGACTTTGCCAAAATTGCATTTGAGCCCATGAATCTCATTGGTCCATTCTCATGATATTTTAAATCATAACTTAGCCATTAAGAAAGGTTTTGATTGGCTCTCACAAGAAAATATCTCCCTTATAGCAGATTTTATCACAGTTTCACCTTATACTGCTTTTATACCGATTAAATGTCAAAAATATTCTATGGTCGTCTAAACTTCACATTGACCATGAAATATTCTAATTAAATCCTTCACAATGGATTACAGGCTCTGAAATCACCGAAATCGGATTTAAAATCATTAAAATCGTAAATCCAGACAATAGCGTATTATTATCCGAATTACATTCGGATCGCCTGAAAACTATCCAAACGGATTCCGTTTCACTCCGTTTCAATTTCGTTAGACTCTATGATTATTTCCGGACATTTTCGTATTTTCGGCCCAATTTCCGAAAAATATCAGCGCAGGCTCCGAATTTCAGTCCGGAAATCACTATTCACTTAAATGTCCAATTCTCTTCTAAATATTAGTTCAAAGTCATAGGAACTGAAATTTCTTAAAAATTCCTTTGCAAACCCCTCCATCCGGATATACTAAGAAAAATCACTATTCCTTAGGGCACCCGGTTACAATTTTCGAAAATTTTCACTTTATGCCTAAATGACGTCCGGAGCGTTCTAAATTCTAATCTACCCTCATTTCTATCATTGGACCTCTAATCAGTTCAAAAACTACTATTATAACATTAATTCAGGTTGGGGGTTTTACAGGTTTTCTACACTGACTTCTAATTTTACACTTATTTCTACACTAACTTCTATATCTAATTTCTAGTTTCTATGAACTTGAACTATAACATATGAATTTGAACTACTAACATAAAGATTATCTACATAATATTTAACTATTTCAGTTTTAACTAAGGTTTCAGTACTAAAATATTCTTCGTAGGTTTCTTTAATAGTGGTTTCGTATTCACACAAATATTTAAGAGATACAAGGTTTTGAATATCTTTAGTCAGGTTTTTCACAGTTGTTCTTAAAGCATGCAGTTTATCTAAATTTTTTCTATATTCTTCACGCTGAATGTAAATTCTATTACTAAGTTCTTTTACACGATCATAATCTAAATTATAAACACTAGGAGGATAAGGAATAAAAGACATAAAATTAACACACAATTTCTAACATACAAATTTTTCACAATATTTATGCAAAATATTGATGATATTCTTGTATATATTGATGATATTCTTGTTTTTTCCAAAACTTTTTATGAACATATAAAACATTTAGAACATGTTTTTGAAGAACTTATAAATAATGGTTTGATAGTTAGTAGAAAGAAAATAAAGTTATTTAAAAATCAAATTGAATTTTTAGGATTAGAATTAGAAAATGGTCAAGTTAAACTTCAAGAACATATTGTACAAAAAATCCATAATTTTCCAGACAAACTAGAAGATTTAAAAACCCTTCAAAGTTTTTTAGGATTGTT
>JAREIK010007204.1:0-44094 GCA_029783825.1 Sapria himalayana | reverse complement strand
CTTTTATCCGTGTGTCTATCTGTCTATTTATCTATCATTCTTTTGTCTAACTCTATGTCTGTCAAACTATTTATTAATCTGTCTATCTAACCTTCTATTGATCAATATATCTATCTATCTTTCTTTCTTCTTTCAATCTTTCTATCTATTTATCTATCAAAACTATCTAAAATTCTTTGATCTATCTCTTTATCTATTTCTCTATCAAATAAATTTCTCTATATTTTTATTTAACTATCTATCAATCAATCAATTTATTTCTTTATTAATACATTTATTAATCTATCTATCATTAATCTATCAATCTGTCTATCAATATGTCTATCTATTTGTCTCTTAATCTAATTATCAATCATTCTATCTATCTATCTCTCTATTTATATATTTGTCTATCTGTCTATTTATTTTTTTGTCTATCTATCTTTCTATCCATTAATCTATATGTCTATTTATTTGTTTTTCTATATGTCTATCTATCTATATGTCTATCAATCTAAATATTTATCTATCTGTATATCTATCTATTTGACTATCTATGTATCTATTTATTTATGTTTCTATCTATCTATTTGTTTATTTATCTGTTTATCTATTTATCAATCTATTTGTCTATCTATTTGTCAATTATTTGCCTATCAATCGATCGATTTATCAATCTATCGATATATCTGTCTATCTATCAATCAATCAATCTATCTTTCTCTTTATATTTTTTTATCTATCTGTCTATCTATCTATCTATCTATTTATCTAAATGTCTATCTATATAATTGTCTATATATGTGTCTATTTATATTTGACTATTTGTATATATGTCTGTCTCTCTATTTATCTATTTTTCTACCTATCTATTAATCTATCTGTTTATCTCTCTAGATGTTATCTATCTGTCTATATATGTGTCTATCTATATCTATCGATTGATCTATCTGTCTGTCTATTTGTTTATCTGTATATTTATCTACCTATCTATCTATCTATCTATCTGTCTATCTATCTATCTATATATCTATTTGTCTATCTATCTGTATATTTATCTTTTCATTCTATCTATCTATTTCTCTTTTTTCTATCTATCAATCTATCTGTCTATCTACTATCTATTTGTCTATTTATCTATTATATATCTATCTAACAATATAATTGTCTATCTATCTAATTGTCTATCTACCTTTTTATTTAATGTCTATCTATCTGTTTATCTATTTTTCTATCTATTTATTTAATAATATTTCTTTATATCTATATAATAAATTTTTATCTATCAATTAATCAATCTATCTATCTACATATCTATCTTACTATCTACTTGTCTATCAATATGAATATCAATCTATTTATCAATGTATCTATCATGATGCCTATCAATTTGTCATGATAGATAGTTAAATAGAAAGAAAGATTTATAAACACATAGATATACAGATAGATAAAAATATAGATATACAGATATATAGACATATAGATAGGTAGATAGAAATATAGATATACAAAAAGATAGATAGACACTTATACTAATAGGTAGGTAGACAAAAAGTATGACAGATAGATAGGCATAGAGAGGATAGTTAGATGTATAATCATAATATAGACTAAAATATAGATAGATAGTAGATAGACAAATGGATATACATGTTGATAGATAGATTAGATTGATAGATATACAAATAATTAGACAGATGGATAAAAGGTTGATAGATAGTTAATAGATAGATTAATAGATGGACTCATAGATAGATTGATACACAAATTAAAAGATAGATTGAAAAAAAGACAGATAGAGAAATCATATAGAGAGATATATAAATAGATAGATAGATAGATAGACAATATATATATAGACAGATAGAAACACATATAGATATATAGATATAAGATAGAAAGATAGATATATAGACAGATAGATAGATAAATAGATAGATAGATAGATAGATAGATCAAAATATAGATAGATAGATAGATAGAGAGAAAGATAATAGATAGACAGATAGACAAACATATAGTAGACATATACATAGACAGATAAATAAATAGATAGTTAGATAGATAAATTGATAGATAGATAGACATATATATAGATAGATAGACATATATATAGAATAGATAAATAGAGGTATTATAGATAGACTGATAGATATATAGATATATAGATTGAAACATAGGTAGAAAGGTAGATAGATAGATAGTTAGAAAAATAAATAGTTAGACAAATAGATAGATGAATAGATAAATAATTATATACATAGATAGATAGACAAAAACATCGACTTATAGATAGATAGATAGATAGACATACAAATAGAAAGATAAATATTTAGATAGATAGATAAATACATAGACAGATATATAAATCGGTAGATAGACAACTAGAAAAGTAGAATGATAGACATAAACATGGACAAATATATAGGCATAAAGATAACCAGATAGATTGACATATAAATATAAAAATTGATAGAATATTGATAACTAGTTTAATAAATATATAGATTGATAGATAGATAGATAGATAGATAGATAGATTGATTGATTGACAAATTGACAAATTGACAAATTGACAAATTGACAAATTGATAGACTTATAGATATACAAAATGAGAGACATATAGAGAGATAGATATATAGATAGATAGATAGACAGAAAGATAGATGATAGTAAGATTTTTAGACAGATAAAAATTTTATTAGACAAAAAGATCGACAAATACATAGAGGGATAGATAGATAGATAGATATATATATATATATATATATATATATATATATATACAGCTAGATATATTTTGATAGATAGATAGAAAGATATTTAGAATGATAAATAGATAGATAGATAGATACATAGATGGATTTATACAAAGAATGATGGTCAGATGGATAGACAATCTGATTAATAATTTGACAGACACACAGATAGATTAATAGATATATACATAGATAGACAAATAGAAAGACAGATTATTAGTTTTATAGATAGATGAATAAATAGATAGATAGTTAGTTAGATACATAGATTGATAGATAGAAAGCTATATATATATATATATATATAATATATATATATATATATAGACAAATAGATATATTAATAGATAAATAGAAATATAAACATATCGATAGACCAAAAGATAGACAGATAGATACATAGAGGAAATGATAGAAAGAAAGGGAGATAGATTAATATATAGATTGAAAGAAAGAAAGAAAGAAAGATTGTTTGATTGATTGACAAAATGAACTAAGGATAGATAGATAAATAGATAGAAAGAAATACATATAGATAGAAAAATAGATAGACATATAGATAGATAAATATATTGGCAGATATATAGATAGATAGATAGATTGATTGATTGATTGATTGACAAATAGATAGACATGAAGAATGATAGATATATAAAAAGATAGACAAAGAGATAGATAGACAAATAGTTAGTTAGAAAGAAAGAAAGATAGATAGATAGACAGATAAATAGACATTTTAACAAATAGACAGACATATAGAAAGATGCATATATAGACCAATAGTTTTATAGAAAGAAAGTTTGATAGATAAATAGATAGATAATTATTTAGATAGATAGACAGATATATAGTCAAATAGACAAAAAGAAAGACAGATAGATAGAGACATACATATAGATAGATAGATTGATTGGTAAAGATAGATAGATAGATAGACAGATTGATTGATTGATTAATATACAATTAGATAGACAAAAAGATAAATAGACAGATAGACAGACAGATAGATAGAAAGAAAGTCTAATAGAATCACAGATAGAAAGTTAGACAAATAGAGAGATAGAGAGATAGAAAGATGATTAGATAGACAAATAGAATGATAGATAAAAGACCTTTAAAAAAAAGATAGATATATAGATAGTTAGATAGATTAATAGATTGATTAATAGATAGATAGATAGACAAATATATAGACAGATTGATATATAAATGTATGATAGTTGATAGAGAGATTGACCGATAGATAGAGATAAATAAAAATATTGATAGGCAGATAGATAGATAAATAGATATATAGACAAACATATAGATAGATAGATAGACATATAGATAGATATATAGTCAAAAAGAAAGATAGATAGAGAGATAGATAATAGATAGATAGATAGACAAATAGATAAACAAATAAATCTATATAAATATAGATAGATAGATAGATAGAATGATAGATAGCCAGATAGATAGACAAATAGATAGAAAAATAGATAGATAGATAATATACAGATAGATATATATAAATGGAGATAGATAGATAGATAGAAATATAGATAGACAAATAGATATACAAATAGATAAATAGATAGATAGATAGATAATATACAGATATATACATAGATAGATAGATAGATAAATAAATATACAGATATACACACAGAGAGATAGATAGATAGATATATATATATATATATATAGATACAAAGAAAAGTATACAAATAGATAGATAGATCGATTGAAAGTCTAAAAGAATCACAAATAGAAAGTTAGATAAATATAGAGATAGAGAGATCGATAGATTATTAGATAGACAAATAGAATTATAAATAGATAAATAGTTAGATAGATTAATAGATTGAATAATAGATAGATAGATACACAAATATATAGATAGTTGGATAGATAGATTGATATATAGATGTATGATAGTTTGATAGACAGGTTTATAGAAAGATTGAGATAGATAAAAAAATTGATAGGTAGATAGATAGATAGATAGATAGATAGTAGATAAACATGCATATAGATAGATAGATAGACAGATAGACATATAGATAGATATATAGAAAAATAGAAAGATATATAAAGAGATAGATAAATAGATAGATAGATATACATATAGATAAACTAATAAAATAATATAAATATAGATAGACAGATATACAGAATGATAGATATAAAGTAAGGTAGACATATAGACATACAGATAAACAAATAGGTAGATAGATTGATTGATTGACAATAGGTAGACAGATAGATAAATAGATAGATTGATTGATATATAGAAATATTGATAGATAGATAAATAGATATACAAAAAGATAAATAGATATATAGATATATAGACAAATAAATAGAAAGATAAAAAGACAAAACCATATATAGATAAATAGATAGATTGATAGAGAGATTGATAGACAGATATATAGACTTATAGATAGATGGATTGATAAAAGATTGATAGATATAGTATAGACAGGTTGATATATAAATTAATAAACAGTTAGACACATAGATTGATAAATAGATAATAAGATTGATTCATAGATAAATTGATATATTGACAAAAGATAGATAGAAAGACTAATAGATAGACAGATAGACAGAGAAATAAATAGATAGACAGAAAGATTGATAGATAGACAGACAAATAGATAGACAGATAGAAAGATATATAGATGATAGAATGATTGATAGATTGATTGATAAGAGATAAATAGACCGATACACACACACACACACATATAGATTGAGACACAAAATAATAGATTTTCGATAGATAAATTAATAGATAGATAGATAGAAAAATAGATTGATAAATAGAGAGACATACAAAAAGAAACATATATAGATAGACAAATTAATAGATTGATTGGTAGATAGATAGATAGATTTATATATAAATTGATATATAGATTGATAGATTGATTTATAGATAGATTGATAGACATAAAGATATATTGATTAATAAATAGATTAAAAGATAGAAAGGTATACAAAAGATAGACAAATAGATAGAGAGATGGATAGACGAATATATAGACAAACACATAGATATATATAGATAAATAAATAGACAGATAGATAAACAGATAGAAAGATAGATATATAAACACACAAATAGATAGATAGATAGATAGATATATATATATATATATATAGACATATAAATAGTCAAATAGATATATAGATAAATGGATAATAATATAGTTAGATAGATACATAGAAATATAGATAGATAGATAGATAGACATAATGATAGACAGATTGAAAAAATGATAATAAACACATAGATAGATAGATAGATAGATAGACATATAAATAAAAAAATAGATATATAGATAGACAAATACATAGACTATTATTTTGAAAAAAAGATAGATAGATATATAGATATATATATATATATATATATATATATATATATGTAGATAGATAGAAAAATAGATAGAAAGATAAACAAATAAATAGATAGATAAATAGATAAATAAATAAATAGATAGATAGACAGATAGACATATAGACAAATAGAAAGACAAATACATAGATAGATAAATAGACATATTGATAGATAGATTGATAGACAAATAGATAGACAATATTTAGACAAATGGATAGATGGATTGAAAGAAAGAATGATAGATAGAGTGATTGACAAATTGATAGATAGATAGTTAGATTGTTTGATAAATAGATAGACAAATAAACAAATAGATAGATAGATAAACAAATTATTAGACTGATAGAGAGATTTATAGATCGACATATAGATATTCAGATCGCTATACATTTAGACAGATAGATAGATAGAAGATAGATAGATAAATAGATAGATAGTTAGATAGACAAGTAGATAAGAAAAAAATTAGATAGTTAAATAAATAGATTGATAGATAAATATATAGATAGATAGATAGATAGATAAATCAATAGACAAATAGATAGATATATAGATCGAGATATTGATATAAAGAAAGAAAGAAAGATATATATATATATATATATATACACATACATAAATAGACAAATAGATAGATATGATAAATAGATCGATAGATAGACTAATAGATGGATAGATAGATAGATAGATAAATAGATAGCTAGTTATATATATATATATATACAGATATACTGATAGTAAGATAGACAAATAGATAGTTATACAGATAGACAAACAGATAAAAAGACAAATAGATAGTAAAATAGATAGAATGATATAAAGATAGACAGAGTAGCAAGTATTCAGCCAGAGAGACAATCAGTTTGGCATGCAGACATAAAGATAGACAAACAAACATATATACAGATAAAATGATAGAAATAAAGACAAATAGATAAACAGACAAACATACAGACAAATAGATATATAGATAGATAGACAGATAAACAGATAGATAGATAGACAGACAGACAGAAAAATAGATAAATAATAGATAAATATATAGATAATCTCATAGAGTGATTGCTAGACATATACATAGAAAAATTGATAGATAAATAAACTGATAGATAGATAGACAAATAAAGAAAAAGAAAGATTGGTAGATGGATACACAGGTTGATAAACAGAATGATATACAAATTGATAGATTGATTGATATACATATTGATAGAAAGATTAATAGATATACTGATAGATAGATAAATAGATAGCTTAATATACATATTAATAGATAGATTAATTGATAGATAGACAGACAGACACACTGAATAGATAGATAGAAAGATAGATAAACATTTAGATAGACAAATAGATAGTCTGATAGATAAATAGAATAATAAATATATTATTAGAATAATATATAGCTAGATAGATAGATAGATAGATAGGTAAATAAATAAACATATAGATAGACAGATAGATATTTATGTATATATATATATATATATATATAGAAATATAGATAGATAGACTGATAAATAGACATATAGATAGGCAAATCGATAGACAGATAGATAGATAGATCGATTGATTGATAGAAATATAGATAGACAAATAGATATATAGATAGATAGATAGATAAATAGGTAGACAGACAGACATACATATAGATATATACACAAATAGATAGGTAAATAAATACAAAGATAGATATACATATAGAAAGACAGCTAGATAGACAAAAAGATAGATAGATATATAGTAGTTAGATAGACAGATAGATAAACAGGTAAATAGATAGATAGTTATATAGATAGATAGATGGATGGATGGATGGATAGACAAGTTGATAAATAAATAGATAGACAAATATATAAACATATAGATAGATTTATAGATAGACAGAAAGATATACTATTAGATAGAAAGATATATAGATTGATATATCGATAGATACATAAAAAATTAGTTAGACATATAGATAAACTAATATTTAGACAGATAGATAAATAAATAAATAAATAAACTGATAGATAGATAGATAGATATATAGACAGATAGATCGAAAGCTAGATAGACAGACAAGCAAGCTATAAGGTAGGTAGACAATCATGCATGTATATAGATAGCTAAACAAACCAACAAACAAATAAAAACATAGAATGACTAATAATCATACAATCTGAAAAAAGACAGACAAATAGATAGATCGATATATAGATACGTTGATAGATATGTAGATAGAAAAATAGATATATAAATAGATAGATAAATAGTTTGATATGAGATTGATAGACAAATAGATATAAAAACTAATAGACTAATAGATAGATAAATAGATAGATAGGAAAATAGATAAACATATAGATAGAAAGATAGAGAGATAGATAGATAAATTGATATACAGTTTGATAGATAGAAAAATAGATAGATTGATAAACATATTTGTAGATAGATTCTTAGAAAGTTTGATAGGTCAATTGATAGTGAGCCAAGTAGATAGACATATAGATAGACTGATATATAGATAGATAGATAGATAAATTGATATATATATATACAGATATATATATATAGAAATTAGACAGACATATAGATAGACAGATAGAAAGACAAATGTACAATAGAACAAATAGATAGATAGATAGATAGACATATAAGAATGTAGTCAGATAGGCAGACAATTATGCAGGTAGGCAGACTCATAGATAGAAAAATAAACAAATCAGAACATAAAATGATAGGAAAATAGACAAGAAGATAAACATATAGACAAATAAATAGTTTGACAGAGATAAAGATAGATAGACAGATAGATATATAGATAGATAGATAGATAGATAGATAAACACATAAATAGATATAAAGATAAATAGATAGATAGTTTGATAGAGAGATTGATAGACAGATAGATAGACAAATTAATAGACCTACACATAGTTAGATAGATAAATAGATAAAGAGAAAATTGATAAATAGATAAAAGAAAATTGATTAATAGATAGATAGATTGATAAATAGAATCATAGAAAAATTGATAGATAGATTGATATGCATATTGATAGACACATTGATTGATAGATTGATAGAAAGATTGATAGACAGATAGATATGTAGGTAGGTAGATAGATAGATAGACAAATAAATAGAATATAGATAGATAGACATATAGAAAGATAGATAGATAGACAAATATATAGATATATATATATATAAACAAATTATTAGACTGATATATTGATAGATAGATTTATAGATAGACATATAGATAGACAGTTAGATAGACAAATAGTAGATAAATATATAGATAGAAAGAAATAAAGATAGATTGAATGATAAATTGACATATAGATAGATCAATAGATAGATGGAAAGAAAGAAAGAAAGATAGATAGACAGAAATATAGATAGACATATAGATATATAGATAGATACACACACACACACAGATAGATAGACAGATAGATAGATACACATAATATAGATAGATAGACAAATAGATATACAAATAGATAGAAAGATAGTTATATATATATAGATAGATAGATATATATATATATATATATCATTAGATAGATAGATAGGTAGGTAGGTTGTTATATACACAGATATAGATAGATAGATAAATAGATAGACAAGTAAATAAATAATTAGATAGATATATAGATAAACATATAGACACATATATAGATAGATAGATAGATATAAAGATATATAGATCGATGGAAAAATATCTTGACAGATATAGACCGATAGATGGACAAGTAGATAGATAGATAGATAGACTAAAATATAGACAAATAGATATCCAAAAAATAAATAGATAAATATATAAATAGTCAGATACATACACAGAAAGAAAGATATACAAACAGTTAGTTTTATAAATAGACTATAAAACTGATAGATCACTATAATAACAATTCCAAATAGCTTGGGAAATATCCCTAGCTAAAGGGCTTTCTCTGTTGCTAAAATATAATAATGATTGATTTATGATGGAAGTTTTCCCAAGTTAAAGTGTTTGTGGTAAAATATTAATGAGTGAAAAATTCCCTAGCAAAAAATTAATGACGGAAAATTCCCTAGCTAAATTTATTTTCCCAAGCTAATTTTTATCGTAATATAGAGCTACAGAAATGTCCCTAGCTAAATTTCGAGGGAGACATCCCTAACTATTTTTATTCCAAAAATATTTTCACTAGATTATTTTTTTTTACAAAAAATTTAATTACATATTTTAAAGATTTTATTTTAAACTGAAAAAACATAACTTATAAAACATTATTTATAATTAAAAAAACAAACTCAATTAATAAATTATTTTGATACAATATGCAACATAGTTAAAACAACAAAATAATTAAATTTTATTACATATTCTTCTTCATCAATGTATCTAACGATTGTGTATAAATTATAATCTGTTCGTGAAATTTACATTGCTTTCTCTCCCCCATATCCTCTGATCACCATCTTTCTATTGCATCAAAGCTGTCCTAGTCGTGCCACGTCATGTCTAGTGAAAAATCCCTTCACTTCTACAACCTTCGTATGTAGAACATTGTTGTACCATATCTGTACGAAAATTAAACCAATCAATCAACTCAACACAAATAAATAAAAAAGGTTTTGTTTTGATAAATATATACTAATGTAGTATATATATATACATATATAATATAGTATATATGTACATATATATATATACATATGTGTGTATGTACATACATACATCAACATATATGTATAGTTACATATACAGAAAAATATATATACCATAATATATATGTTGTATATATAATTTGTTTTGATAATCTATTTGAATAACCAAATATTTCTATTTTAATAATTTCATTTAAGTGCATGAAAGAAAATATTAAAATGCTGAGGATGCAGCAGTAGCACAATAACGGAGCTCCTGCTAACCAGTTAGTGGGTCGAAATTTTTGGAGCAGTGCCTGACCTATCTGATGATCCTACCCTCTCTAGTTAATTGAACTGAGAATGTTTTAATATAATATTTTTTTTATTTTATATTTTTGGGTTACAGTTTTCACGATCTAGAACTATTCATCTTCTCTCTCTTTCTCTCTCTAGACTCTACGAGATTTATCATGACTATTTCTATGCTGCACATACTGTAAGACTTCTGATTTGATTTAATATGTAATGCATAAGTGTTTTCTAGTGGATGTAGCTAGTCATACTAAGCGACTAGTGAACCACATCATTTCTTATTTCTATTATCATTTTTGTTTCTGCCATAGTTGGTTTTATTGTTCTTTCTTCTTCTTTATCTTAAAATCACAACTATGGAACTACAATTGCTCAATAATATAAATGCATGTATATACAAAAGTATATTTGATTATGTATAAATATTCTACATAAAACCTTTGGTATTAAGATGCTTAAATACTTTTATACAACATCTATTTTTACTCAATTCACTATAGTTTATTTAGTTCAATTATTTTCAAAATATTATAAATGGAATTATTTGGAACAATAAGCATTAAAACTCAATCTCAATATTTCTCCAACATAGAAAAGCATAGAATGACTAATGTATGAAACATGGAGTAATACTACACAAGCTTATGTATTGGAGTAATACCCATTCCAAATTGAGCACAATGAAGAATAATAATTTCTTACATCACTCGGAAAAAAAATAGAAAAAAAAGTCAATTTATCAAAAGTAACCTATACCTGTGTTATCGCCAAGGAAGATTCCCTTGCAACCCTAGCAAATAGACAGCTTAGCAAGATTGATGACCAAAAAAACTTTAATAGAAACTAGGAACTCCCTAGCCATACCATCAGATTCATTGCCAACGAGATGACTAGAAACCAATACATCAGATATCATAAAATCATAGTGCAAGAGAGGAATGGCATTAGGCACCTCTGAAATGTTAGAAATTGCACATTCAGTAATGATTTATTATTCACTACTTGATAGAGCTGCCTTTAACTCACATATCTAGAAACCATTATCAAATGTGACATCCTTTTAGGAATCCATTTAATAATTGAAAAAGAAAACAAGAAGACAATAAAATGAAGCATTCAAATAAGCATCCAAAGTTCAATGAAAAGCACCATTATTGCTGCACTAGGGAAAAATACTTATCTTTGTTAATTTTTTG
Organism: Sapria himalayana; assembly: GCA_029783825.1. Classification (NCBI taxonomy): domain Eukaryota; kingdom Viridiplantae; phylum Streptophyta; class Magnoliopsida; order Malpighiales; family Rafflesiaceae; genus Sapria; species Sapria himalayana. The sequence continues at coordinate 31,821 of JAREIK010007204.1, read as the reverse complement.
CAACAATATCAGTGGCACAACTAGGTTTCTTTTCAAATATGATTCACAAAAATTATACAAACAATCAAAACAAAATTGAATATTACAAGTCCAGAGCCTAGCATGCAATACCAGAATCTTATAAAAAACGGCTTGCATTAATTGCATACAGCGTGAATATTTTAAAAAATAAACAATCCAAGCCTAGCATGTAGTACTAGAATCATTTAAAAAATAGCTTGCATACAGCTTGCATCTTTTTAAAAACAAACAATCAGAGCCTAGCATGCTAGACCAGAATCTTGATGGTGACCAACTACATCACCAAAGCAATGCATATGATTCACTGAACTTCTAGTGTTCTACACAAATTGCATTCTCTATTTATAAAAAAGTTTATAATATTTCAATTCACAATATTATAGCACGTTAAATTGAAATCAAATAGAATTAATAACATGATTAAAAAGATTGATCTGTCATTCCTCCAAGGCAGATGATTGTTCCAATCTCCATGCTTCAAAAGGCAGTTGCAACAAAACAACAAAAACAAAAAACCAACAAGAAGTGGAACACATGTTGAGTGGAAATGAAAAGGCATCACGAAGATGAAGACCAATGTGAGGTGGAAATCCTACGCAAATAAGCTTCTGGATTAGGTTAGATCATAGGAGTAACCCTCTATTTGAACCATGGCACCAATGACTGACCAAATAGCATTCTGATTTGCTTCTCTGAAATTAAAGACTAACAATGATATAAAGTTAAAATACACAATTCATGATAATTTTATGCAAACCTTTTTAAAATCAAAGTTTCATGCAATTTCAATCACACAAAATACTAATGTACCAAAGCAATACTAGCATCATACCAAAATACCAATACTATATTGTGCCAACTAATGTGAACAATACCGACATGGATTACTATTTGGTTCAAGATTACAAGAATCACATCATTGCACATTGAATTGCCACACTATGGCCAAAATCTTAATGAAACAGCAAAGCAATGTTATTTTCCACATCAATAATAAATTGCAACTATCTTTGTCACTACCAAATATTTATATATATTGTCTATTGTCAGCATCACCGGTTAAAGGTTCACAACAATCCACATAGCTTAACACCACTATTAACATTTATGCTGCATAAATCAGGTGGTTGTGTGATATGAACTATGTGACAGTGTGCACAGTGGATGCATGTGTGGAAAGGTAGTGGGAAATTATATGCATGTAGTGTCTCATGCTTTTTGAGGTAGTGTGGATAGTGATTGCATGTATTTGTAATGGTAATCTACAAAATAAATATAGTGCGGAAAAATTAACAAAAACTTAATAAAAAATGATTTAGTGTGTGGGTTATATTTTGTCTGATAGATATTTTGGCTTCACCAATTTGTGTGGAAAAGTCCCTAACTAATGTTTAACAAGATATATACCATATATAATAATCTAACTTCAACACCCAGCAAAATTTATCAATAGAATTTAATCTATTCAAAAATTTTATTGTTAATCCATTGATAATTATTTGTTGGATCTAGTGATAATCAAAATAGTTAATCTTATCATTTAAAAAATATCATATGGTAACCCATTATTAAATAGTTGGGAAACTCCAAATTGAAATTTTGATGGTATTATGTCCATAGTTATTAATAGATTAAATTTATTGATAAAATTTGATTGGTAAAATATTTTTTTGGTAATAATAATTAAATACATAGTTATATATAGTTTTAAATATATAGTTACATATAATTATAGTTACATATAGTTATAAATATAGTTACATATAATTATACATAGTAATATATAGTTAAAAATATAATTTTAAAAAGTATATATAGTTGTTATCCATTATTTATAAAAATAGAATTGGTAAAACATATTGTTTTATATAGTTTTAAATATATATATTATGCAAATAATTATATAAAGTTTTTATAGTTGTACATATAATAAAATACAAATATATATAGTTATATGTTATTATACATATAGTATATATAGTTATAAATAGTTATATATAGTAAATATATAGTTATATATAGATATATTCATACAAGTAGTTATAAGTAGTTATAGATAAATGTATACAAAGTTATAAACCAAATATATAGACGACATATATGTATACATAGTTACAAATATAGTTATATTTAATTATATAAAGTTGTATATAGTTATACAAATATTTATAGATAGTTATACACATATAATTAAACATAATGTTGTATGTTGTTATACATTTAATTATAAATATAGTTACATGTGGTTATACATATAGTTACACATATAGGTATACTTATATCTATACATGTAAGTATATATATAGTTTTTCATATAATTTTATATATTTATACATATAGTCATGTATAGGTATAGATATAGTTAAATACATTTTTATATACTAATATATAAAAATATATATTAAATATATGTTGTAAATATATATTTTAATATAGTTATGTATAATATTTTTATAGTTATACATATAGTAAAAGATAATTATTTATAGTTATATGTTCTTATACCTCTAGTATATTTAGTTATAAATAGAGTTATATATAATTATATTTAATTATACTTATAGTTATACATATGTATGTAGTTTAAGATGAGGTATACGTAACATTTTTTTAGTCATACATATCGTAAAATACAATTATATATAGTTATATATTATTATACATATAGTATATTTTGTTAAAAATATAGTTATATAGAATCATACTTATAGTTATAAATTATTATATAGTTATAATTATAGTTAAAAAAATAGTTTACATAGTTACAAATATAGTTACATATAGTTATAAAGAGTTTTATATAGTTATACAAATAAAAATAAATAGTTTATAGATATATAGTTAAACATATAGTTATATATATATTGTTATAAATTTTAATTATAATTATAGTTACATGTGTGATTGTCTAAATAGATATACATTTTTATTAATTTTTTGTAAATATTTCAGGGACACGATTGGTTTCTTTGCAAATATGAACCATCAAAATTAAACAAACAATCAAGACAAAATTGAATATTACAAGTCCATTTATCCAAAGGTTACCTAGATTTTGTTCCAATCCAAAAAACATTGATATATTGGATTATTTAGACATATTCTTAAACATCTTTATATTTAACATGTATTTTGTATGTTCAATACATATAAGAAATGCTTATTATATAAGAGTGCAATAATAGACTTGAATTATATATTATGTCGAGCTTGATAAATATTAATGTGATTTTATTTGTTATCTAATTGAGTTATTGTTTTATTTAATTTGTTTTAACACGAGAATTATAAAATAGAAAGCCTATTTTTTTAAAAAAATAATTTATTAATCCATAAATAACCAAAAAAAACTACTTCTTATTTTCCTATTGATTGAAATAAGACCAATGATGTTTGAATTGGTTTTTTGTATGATAGAAATTCAAAGAACACATTATGTTTGATTCGTTTCTTGAAAACACTTTGAACTTATATAGGATTGTTTTAGCTGATAGAGACTAATATTTTTTGTGTTTCAATATATTTAATATAATTTGAAGTGATACTGAAAATTTGATAAAAAATATTTTTATAAAATAGTTAATTTAGAGAGCACATATTAATGCTGAGGTCTTTTTCATATTTCAAGAAAAAAAAACATCAAGATCTTCTACAATATGCAATTGGGTTTAATTTCATTATCAAATATTGAATATCAATGTCTATTATAAATTATGTGAATAATGGTATATTATGTTAGTTTTCAAACCATTTTATTTTCACAAATCACATATAATTTGTGACCATAAATGATATACCATTCTAAGGTTCTAAAAAATATGTTTGAACACATGATCAAGGATATTGTGGGAGACTTGCAATTGTGTTTAATTTGTTCATAAATTATTGAATGTGATTGTATTCATTTTTATTATGTGGAATATGGTAAATTAAGATATTTTTCATGCCACAACATTTCGACAAAGCCCATATATTTTATGAATTGAATAGCATATTATTATTCTAGTTATATACATGACATGTCAACATTTCAAGAATTTTTAAGGAATAAATACATTATATTATTGATGATAGTGTAACTGCCATGCCAATTACCTATCAAACTGAACATTGAAATGTGATCAAACACTATAATCCAAATGAGAATAAAAATAAATACCTACTAGAAAGAGTGATAATGTAGAATAAGGATTTAAAAAAAATACAGATTCAATATAAAATAAATAATCCTAGATGACATGTAGAGAAGAAGGCTACTGAGAAGCTCCCAAAGGACCCATCTACGTCATCAATTGAACGGGGTGCTCATGCTCTTGGCTGGGGAGTGAAAACATTGGGTTTTTTAATGTATTTAACCCATAATAGGATATGGGCTTGTGAAAGGTTTGAATATATACCATTATAAATTCTATATCAAATTTTCGATTATGTTTTATAATCTATTTCTAAATTTTATATCAAATTTTATATATTTACCTATTTATGTATTTATGTATTTGTGTATTTATATATTTTTGTATTTATATATTATATATGTATATATTTATACATTTAGATATGTATATGTGTGTAGATATATATACACACACATATTTACAAAATAACATATATTGACATATTATATATATTCCATATTCACATATTCACATTCACATATTCACATAGTCACATATTCATAGATTTACATATTTACATATTTACATATTTACATAGTTACATTACATATTACATTACATATTTAGATATTTACATATTTAGATATTTACATATTTACATATTTACATATTACACATATTCACATATTCATATATTCATATATTGACATATTTACATATTTACATATTTACATATTTACATTTTTTGTTATAATTTATAATTTATATAATTCTAAAAACTGATTTCAAGTGAGTAGATAATTAAAAAAAAGTTATATTTATTATTTTATAAAAATGGAGTATTAAAAGCTAATACTAAAAATCAGATTCAATTATTTAATTCTTATAAATTTCAGTAGGGGCAAAAATAAAAATTGATTCAAATTAAACTTAGTGTCAATTTGGTATAATTTTCAAAAAGTGTTTACAGGGCTAAAATAAATATAAGTTTTTTATGAGAAAAAAAAATCCTTAGTAATATTAAAATAACTTTGTTGAAACCCTAAAAAAACACTGGAATTGTTCTTTTAATTATCACATTGAGATATGTATTTTTAAAATCAGCAAATTTTTTTTGATGTAATTAAAACATCTATGTATTAATCTTTAAATATCAATTTATTTTCTTTTAAATTTATGAAAATATATAAATTTATTTTATAATTGAATATATTCAAAATTTTTTGTATTTATTTTTTTAAAAGATTCTTATAAGCATAAAAATATATAATATTTACTTTAAATAATAAAAATATTATTTGTTTATTTGTTAAATTTAGATATTTTTATAAATATTTTTATTTAATCATAGAAATATTATTTAGCTTTTATTAGTAGTAATTTTTATTTATGTTATTTATTAAAAAATATCTTAAAAATTATATAATTTATATATATAAATTATTTAATGTTTTTTTATACTAAAATATAATAACATAATTAAATATTTCAGAAAAATATTTTGTATAATTTTTAAATATTTATAATCAAAAAAAAGTTATTTAGTCATTATTAATATACATTTTATTATTATTTATCAATTTTTATAATTTATTTATTTATAATATCTTATTTTTATAATTTATAAGAAGAATGGGTCTTTCAAGGATCACTCAACAATAAACCATGACATACCTTTAATATACAAAATAATATTAAATATTAAGCAATAATATATTAAAAAAAAATTAAATCAATTAAAGATTAGTGACATAAATTATCACCAGCACAAATAACTAAGGAAAAATCCCAAGCTAATGCATATATTTTGAGAAAATAAACATTTAATGAATAATTGCTTGCAATTATATATAAAATTTTTAAAATTCAGATACTTATTTAGTGATGAATTTTGTCTCATTCTAAATTAGGAAAAATCCATTGCTAAATCCATTGCTAAAATTCCTACTTTTCTTTGCGTGAAAATCTATGACAATATTAGTGACAAAAAATTTTAATTCAAAGTAAAATTAAAAATATCTTGATATTTGCTAGCTAATCCCTAGCTAATTCCTAGCTAATTAGCTAGGGATGTTTCCCTAGCTATTTTAATATATTACCACTGCTATTTTCATCCAAACTAAATGAATACAAAATGAGATTAATACCGCAACTATTTTTAATGTTTCCCTAGCTATTCCCTTAAGTTGGTATCTGTCAAGGTTATATTTTAAGGTTACATAATATATTTAATTGCTCTATCTGTTAATACCAGATATATACATAGATAGATTGATTGATTGAATGATATTTTGATAGATTGATTGTTAGACATATTGTTGGTCAGATTAATTGATTGATTGATAAAAATATATATAGAATGATAGATAGATAGATAGACAGTCAAATACATAGATAAAGAGATAGATACTCTTATATAATAGATATGATAAAATATTGACAGATAGATAGAAAAAAAAGATAGATAAATAGATAGACAGATAGATAGACAAATAAATAAATAATAGATAGATAGATAAATGATTAACAAATAGATAAATTTATAGATAGATAGAAATATATATAAATAGAGAGATAATTGATTGATAGACATATAGATAGATAGATACATATGATAAAAGATAGATAGATAAAAATTAGCAGATAGAAAGATTAATTGATAGGCATATAGATAGGTAGACAGACAGATAAACAAATACATAGATAGAAATATAGATAGATAGATATAGAGATAGATATAAAGATAGAAAGATAGATAGACAAATAGAGTCATATATAAATAGATTATTATACAGATATTTAAATAAATAGATAGATAAGTAGATATATAGAAAGACATACAAATATATAAATAGATTATAAAACTAATATATATATATATATATATATATACATACATATACATACATATACATACATATACATACATATAGATATATAGTTAGATAGATATACAGGTAGACAAATTTATAGAGAAAAGAAAGATAATAGATAGGCATATAGATAGACAAATAGATAGTGATAGATAGATAGATAAACAAATATACAAATAGATAGACACTTAGACTGATAGATAGGCAGTAAGATAGATAAAAAGATAAACATACAGATATAGATAGATATAAAGATAGACAAATAGATAGTCAGATAGATAGTCAATCAATAAATAGATATATAGATATATGGAAAAAACATTTTGATAAATATTATAAATAACTGATAGATAGATATATAGATATAGATTATATGATAGATCGAAAGGTAGATAGATAGATAGATAGATAGTAGGTAATAAATAGATAGACAAGTAGATATACAGCTATATAGACTAATATATCAATAGATAATAGATACAATGATAGATAGATAGATATACAGATAGATAGACAGACAGATAGATAAATAGATATACATATAGGAAAGTTGTTAGGAAGCAAGCAGACAATTAGGTAGGTAGGTAGATATACACATAGACAAACAAACAAATAATACATAAAATGATAGGAAAAAAATAAAATAGACAAATAGATAGATAGATAGACCGATAAAAATATAGATAGATAGACCTATTGATAACCTAGAATGATAGATTGATAGATTGATAGATTGATAGACATATTGACAGAGATTAAAAAACTGATCGACAAATAGATGGATAGATAGATAGATCGACAAATAGATAGACATACATATAGATAGATAACAGAAGATAGATTGATATACACAAAAATAGAAAGATTTATAGATAAATAGATAGATTGACAAATTGATAGAAAGATTAATAAATAGGCTAATAGCTGATTAATAAATAGATAGATAGATACATAGATAGATAGATTAATTGATAGATAGATTCCTAGATATATATATAGACAAAAAGATTTAGATATAGAAGATAGATAGATAGATAGATAGAAAGATATATAGATAGATAGAGAGAGAAAAAGGTCTTACAGCTAGACAAGTAGACAGTCAGATAGACAGACAATAGATAGATAGACAATTAGATAGATAGATAGAAAGATAGATAAATATATATACAGATTGATAGATAGATTAATATATAGATTGATAAATAGATAAAAATAGACAAATAGATAATTGATAGATAGATAAATAGTCAAATTGATAAAAAGATAGATAGATACAAAGATAGACAATAGATATACATATAGATAGACAGATTAGGTAGATAGACATATAATAGATAGAAAGATAGATAGATGAATAGACAAATAGATAGATAGATAGACTTTATATAGATATATAGAAGATAGATAGATTGGCTGAATGATAGAGAAATTAAAATATAGAAAGATAGACATAAAAAAATATAGACAGATAGATTGATAGAAAGAAAAAATATAGACATATAGATAGACTGATGGACAAATAGATAGATAGACAGAATGAGAAGATAGATATGCAGATAGATAGATAGATATATAGATAAATATATAGTTACATAGAATTAATTACATAGATAGATAAAAAGATAGATAGATAGACTTAAAATAGATAGATGTATAGATAGATTCATATAGATAAATAGATATAAAGGCAGATATATAGATGGATAGATATAAAGATAAGTGAGAGATGTTAGAGAAAATGATAAAGAGATTGATATTTATATTCATAGATAGATTAAAAGAGATATAGATAGAAAGAAAGATAAATAGATAAATAGATAGAAAGATAGACAGATAGAAAGATAGATAGATAGATCAATTGAGGGATACATAGATAGATATATAGATAGAAGATAGACAGATATATAAATAGATAGATATATAGATATATAGACATATAGATAAACAGATAGATAGACAAATCGATAAAGAGATAAACACACAATATATAGATAGATAGATAGACAAATAGATAAATTAATAGTTAGAATGATAAACTAATGATAAACGATAGATTGACTATTAGATTATAGATATATATATATATAGACAGATAGATTAATAGATTGATAGATAGACATGTAGATTGATAGAGAGATTGACAGAAAGAAATATAGATAGACACATAGATAGATAGATAGATATATTAAATGATTGAATGATAGATTGATAGATTGATAAATAGATATACAGATATATAGGTAGATAATTACATAATAGGTAGACAAATTAATATATAGATAGATAGATACCAAATAGATAAATAGCTAGATAGAGAGATAGAAGACAGATAGATACACAAATTGATAGATAGAAAGATAGACAAACAGACAGACAGATAGATCGATAGACAGGCATATAGAATAATCGATAGATATACAAATAAATATTCTGATAGATACACTACAAGAAATATCCATTTAGCAATTGAATTTTATCTAGGGATCAATCCCTAGTTAAATTGCAAGGGATTAGCTAGGGAATAGCAATGGATTGATGATTTTTTATGAAATATAAATAGCAATAGATTAGCGATGGATTAACGAGGGAAAATATTTCAAAAATTTTTCAAAAGAAATTCGGGGGATTAGTGACGGATTATCGACGGAAAATTTTCATAACATCCGCTATAGAAAAGCGGGATTTTAGTGATTGATTTTACGATGCAATATCCCTTGTTAATAAACATTTTTGATTTAGCATTGGATTTATCGATGAAATTTTTCCTGCTAATATAATCTTTGATTTAACGATGGATTTTGGGACGAAATATCCATTTCTAATAAAATTATTGATTTAGCAACGAATTTAGAGATGGATTTTACCTTGCTAATAAAATCCTTGATTTAGCGATGGTAAGTTCACTTGCTAATAAAATCCTAGATTTAGCGATGGATTTAGCGATAGATATTTTCTTGCTAATAAAATTCTAGATTTAGCGACGGATTTAGCAACGGATTTAGCGATGTATTTAGTGATGGATTTTCCATTACTAATAAAATCCTTGATTTAGTGATGGATTTAGCGATGTATTTTTCCTTTCTAATAAAATTCTGATTTAGTTACAGATTTAGCGACGGATTTTCCCTAGCTAATAAAATCCATATTTTATCAATGGATTTAGCGAACAATATCCCTAGCTAATAAAATACATATATTAGTGACAGATTTAGTGATGGAATTACCCGAGAAAATAATCTATAATTTTGCGATGGATTTAGCAACAAAATTTCCCAGGCTAATAAAATTTATAATTTAGCGATGAATTTAGTGATGAATTTTCTCGAGCTAATAAATCCATAATATAGCGATGAATTTTCTCTAGCTTATAAAATCCATAATTTAGCTACAGATTTAGCGACGGTATTTCCCTAGCCAATATTTTTAAATTTTTTTTTTATTATTTTTGTTTTAATATTTTATTTAATTTTGTTTATTAATGTATGTTATTAGTCTATAATGAGCATCCTGAAACACACATTCTCCTAGTAAAATCATAAAAAATGATATTATAAATAATTAATTTAAAATATATAAAATACAAAAAAAATTATATTAATATGGACTAAAATAACTATTTTTATATGTATAATTTTTAAAAAAATTATACAAAAATTTTTCTAAAATTGTAATTAAGAACTAAATAATTTAAATTATAGTAACATTAAATAATTAATTTAGTAAGTATAAATTTTTTTTGATAATTTAAAATTAATTAACATACATAAAATTTATACTAATTTAAATGTAAATTAATTCATTGTATAATAAAATAGAAAATATTTTCAAAAAATCTAAAGTGATGATAAACTAATAAATATTAATATTATTATAAGTATTAAAAAAATTTTATGATTATAGAAAACCTTTATAAAAAATAAAAAATATAAATTTTGAAAATCTTGAAATATAATAAAAATATAATTTTTTCAATAAAGTAAAAAGAAATAAAATAATAATTATAAATAAATACATAGATGTTTAATCCTACTAAAATTTATAAAATTAAAACAATTGCGTAATATTTTTACAATTAGCTTTAACATTAAATTTTATTAAAATAATTAATATTACTTGTTTACATTATTTTCTCAACTTTACGTAATTTTTGAATTTAAAAAATTATTAATGATATCAAATAATATGAAATTTTATAACGTTTAAAATTATTTCATATTATCTTTGTAAAAATTAATATGAATTCTTAAAAATTTATAACCATAAAATATAAATTTTATATTATTTTTAATATTTAAGAGTAATTTTATAACTTTTAGGGCGAGGGCTAGTAGGCAAAATCATCTTTTCATTTATGTCTTATTATATGAAGTTTGTTAATTTTGTACCTATTTGATATTTTTTAAGGCAAAACATATTTTTTTAATTGTTTATATATTTATTGTTTAATTAATATTATAATAAAAAATTATAAGGTATTTATTTTCAGTTGTACCTTGCTACACGCACATTAATTTTGTTGAAAAAATTTTGATAGTAAATAAAATTAATGAGTATTTTGTATTTTATATATATATTGTTTATTTTAATGTTTTAATAATTAAAATATAAATATTTTCTAAAATATACATTCTCTCTCTCGACTTGACGCATCTCTAACAGAACAATTCCTCCAATTCTGAAATCTATCTCTCGTAGCCGATTCAACTAAAATTAATTCGAGGTTTAAGTTGTAATTTGTTATTGATTTGAAGTGATGTTTATACATTTATTTTTTATTGATTATCTTGGATTGCTTAATAGAAGAGTAAGTGTTTTTTATTCTGTTTTTTTTGTTTCAAATTTCTTTTTAATCATCATGGTATGCTTGGATTTCGTATATAAACTTATTCGTATACATGCTTCAAGCATTTATGATATAATGTGCTATCATTGTGTGGATTTTGACGGTGACCATATAAAAAATAAATAAATAGTATTATACTTAGGTATGCCGACTTGATATCTACAAAAAATATATACATAAATATGCATGTGTATTTTATACATAACTAGTATACATACTAAGGTATGTCAACTTGATATCTACAAAAAATATTCTAAAATGAGTAATGATTGAATTCAAATATAAATAAAATAAAATAGATAAAATAGATAAATCAATAAAATCATGAAATCAATAAAATATATAAAATCGATAAAATTAATAAAATCGTTAAAATCGATAAAATTGATAAATTGATAAAATCGATAAAATTATTAAAATCATTAAAATTGATAAAATCAATAAAATATATAAAATCAATAAAATCATTAAAATCGATAAAATCGTTAAAATCAATAAACGATAAAATACATAAAATACATAAAAAATAAAAAATACATAAAATACATAAAATTAATACATAATACATAAAATACATAAAATACATAAAATACATAAAATACATAAATACTAAATACATAAAATACATAAAATACATAAATACATAAAATACATAATATAATACATAAATACATAAAATACATAAAATAAATAAATAAATAAATAAATAAAAAATAAAATAAATAATAATAAATAAATAAAATAAATAAAATAATAATTAACATGTTAAATTAAATTAAACTGATTATACTCGATTAAATCAGTTTGAACTATTCTACCAACTTCTAGAAAACTCAATAATATTCACACATGTAATTGAAAATAATTGAGTAAGAGTTTCTCAATTCACTTTGAAATGTTCTCATGATATGTGTTGTTGTGTGCTAGGAACTCCAAATCACTTTTATTTATAGGCAAGATTCCAAGTTTTTAATTTTTGATGCAACATTTAGTAAGCCAACACATAGCTTTCCCATGTCAAGTCAATCCTTGGTAGGTATACACATCATCATATAACATACGCACTTTCAAGCACTTGGTATCAATGCATGAGAACACATTGTAAGCACATAATCAATAATTATCACTCATGTAAGCCAAGACATGGAAATCATACATACTAATACATGATATTCATGCTGAAAGCATGTGAAAAGCTTGTAAGTCAATATATGATATAAAAAAATTATTTTTTATTAATTTTTTCAGACTTTATTGTCATTTTCCTACATGATTCATTTATATTTCTTATGGTTACACTAATCTTTTAACAAAAATTATCATGGTGTGTGTGTGTGTGTGTGTGTGTGTGGTGTGTGGTTGGTAAATTTAAATTCAACATGTATCTAACTTTTGTAAATTAAATTTATCTCCAGAATTATCTCAAACATAATAACTTCATATTTATATTTCTTGAAATAAAACACTTATATTCTAATAATTTCAAAATTCCTTCAATAGATATCTAGTAGTGTGTGATTCCTTATGATCTCTTTTGTATTAGTGATGAGTGGACTTGTTAAATCAGTTTAGTATATTAAAATAATGATTTCATACTGATATAATAAGATCAACATATAGCAATGTCATGGACACTCAAGCTAAGATAGTATAAAATATATGAACCAAACATTTTTGTATATAATTACTATCAAGAATAATATTTTAAAAACAAATAGCATGGTAATAATAATCCGAACCAACAACATGGTAGACTGATCGTAATAGATGATGAATACTCTAACACGGAAAATATGAGTCTGATCCTCATAGATGTTGGATACATTTTCCATGGAGTTATCATTTTTCATGTTGTTCAGATGTTGGGACTGAATTTAACCTATTCTAATCATGTAGCCTCATAGCTTATATACGAACCAAAAAATAATTATCGGTTGAGTTTGGGAGAAGGGTAGGTAGATAAAAAAAGTATACTATTTTAAAATATATACATTTTGATTTAGATAGAGGATAAAACTATTAAAAATATTTAGAAATTTTTAATTTTATAATCCCCACAATGTCATGCAATACAATAGATTTTTTTCTCCCAAAAATGATTTATTAACTTCAATTTATAATTTTCCATAACAATTTAATTTATAATTACTCTAACAATTCAACTTCTACCAATTATATTACTATAATTATAACCATTAACAACTGTGGATTATGAAAGTTCGGTATCTCTCTAATGTTGATGAATTTCATGTCATACAAGAGTATTCTCCTACAATAACATTCGTTAGGACACCCTTATCCTACCGTGTTAATAACATTATCTTTTAACACACTGTAATATTTATGTGCTACAATATGTTTATTTAAACAATTTTAAAAACTAATAAATATGAGTAGTAATTGTTAATTGAATGTTGTAGTTATTAGTTGAGTATGATAATTATTAGTTGTAACCTACAAGCTTGAATCTAAGTTTCATATTCACAAAATTTGTGGCAGATATATCTTGTAATAAATAGTAATAAAAAATATAAAAAAATATGAGAAGTATTATTGAAATGTATGTATCATTAATGAAATATTAATTTATAGTACTAGCGAATAATGTGAGTACTCTTTTATGTGAGTACTCTTTTATGTGAGTACTCTTTTATAGTTTAATTTGATATAAACATATTTAACTAATTAATTTTTAGTCCAGAACATATATTATTAATATTATTTCATATGTTAATAAAACAAATATAAATTATTATAATTTCAAGAAAATCAATACAATATAAGAAAAAAAATCGTAACATATCATAAAAATACAGCAAAATGAATTATAAAGAATATTAATAAGTTGCAAATAAAAATAAAATTTTAAAACTATTGAGAATTATATTGTATTTTTATATTTTTTAAACTTGAGATAATAGGATGATGATTTATATAGATTAATAGTATTTATAGTTTATTTTTGTATTTATATGTGAATTTTTTTTATTTAATAAATGATAATATCATTTTATAATTTTATTCATAATGTTATATTATTGTGAGTTTTTATTTATTTTATTCAGTTGTTTTATTTTTTTTGGTAATACTCGATATGTATTAATCTTCATATTTTTCCTCAATATATATATATATATCTATGGACATGCAGATATATGGAAAAAAATTTATGATGCTTTAGCAGAACATTTCTTTGCTATAGAAGTAGTAGTAAATGGCCATATCAAAGTAACATTCTGCTCATGTGGAAAATTGTAGAAATATAGTATTTCTTCTCTCTCTCTCTCTCTCTCTAAACATCATTACTGCCCATATTTAGTTATTTGTTGAAGTTGCATGGGCCAGATATAAATATTTGTATAATTATATATAAATAATTGTATAACTTTATAACACTCTATATAATTAAATATAACTATATTTGTAAGTATGTATATATATATGTAATCAATATATTTATTTATAACATTATATATTTATGTATAACTATTTGTATTGAATATATCTATATATAACTATATGTTTAACTATATAAAAATATTTATAGTTATATATACTATATGTATAATAACATATACTATATATAATTATATCTTATTATATGTATTACTATAAAAGTTTTATACATAACTATATTTAAATATAATTTACAACTTATATTTAATATACATTTGTATATATTAGTATTCATAAATGTATTTACTATATCTATACCTATACATAACTATAATTTTAACTATTTATACTATATTTATACATTTATGCAATCTATATACTTGTTTATAACTTTTTATATATTTATGTATAACTAAATATAACTCCTCATATGAATATGAATATATATATACACTAAATGTTTAAGGATATATAAGTTTTTATAACTATATATATTATATGTATAATAACAAATAACTATACATAAATTTATATTATTAATGTATAAACCTATTTTTAATAAATAAGTAACAACATAAGTTTAATATACATTTTTATATATTAGTATAAAAATGTATTTTAGTATATCCATACCTATATATAACAATATATATAAAGATATAGAGATTATTTGAACCTAATATATAGACCCTACATGTATAAATTTAAGTTTAACTATACGTGTAACTATACGTATTATCACATGTAACTATATTTATAATTACATGTATAATAACATACAACATCATATTTAATATATTGCATAACTATATATAATTTAGTAAAACTAATAAAAACATTATATAATTAAATATAACTATATTTTTAACTATTTATACATAGATGTATACATATATGTAAATCTATATATTTTGTTTTATAACTTGTATATATTTTGTATAACTAATTTAACTATTCATAGGAATATATATATATTATATATATATATATATATAATATATATATATATATATATAGATATACTAATATAACTAAATGTTTAATGATATATAATTTTCTATAACTATATATATTATATGTAAACTAACAGATAACTATAAATTAATTCTATCTTACTATATATATAACTATAAAAACTTAAACATAACTATATTTAAATATATAATTAACAATATTTTTTTTAAAATACATTTTTATATATTAGTATGATAAATATATTTTAGTATATCCATACCTATACATAACTATATGAATAAATATATGAAATTATATGAAAAAATATATATTCATACATGATAGATATAAGTTTAACTATACGTGTAACTATATGTAATAACTACACGTAACAATATTTATAATTATATGTATAAAAACATACAACACAATGTTTAACTATATGTCTATAACTATATATATATTCTTATAACTATAAAAAATTTATATAAATAATATAACTTTATTTTAATTATGTATACATATAATCTAAATCTATATAATTGTTATAATTTTGTACACATTTATTTATATTATTTAGAACTACTTGTATGCATTAATCTATATATAATTATATGTTTAACTATATGAACTCTTTATAACTACATTTACTATTTGTATCCTAACATATAATATAAATTAATAATATTAATTTGTTGAACTAATTTGAAATTAAATGGAAAAAGATATAATATCACAATATGTAAGCACATATAATGAGAGTGTCCGTTGATCAGGCTCATATATGGTATAATACAAATAAGGGTCATACTCTTACCTAATCCTAGCCCTTAGGCCTCAGGCTCAAATATAGAACTTATGTTTGGATAAATGATGTAATTTGATAGGTTTATATAGATGAAATTTTATTTTATTTTATATAATTTATCATTCTAACACTGCACTCTTTATGTGTATATCTTTCTCTCCCTCTCTAATTCTTCCTTTCACTCTTTTCATCTTTTTCTTTATGTGTCACACACTCTCTCTTGGTATTTTCTTTCTCGCTCTCCTTTCTTGCTTGTTCTCTCTTCCTCTCTTCCTCTCTCTCTTCCTCTTCTGTCTCGCTCTCTCCTCTCCTCTTCCTCTTCCTCTTCTCTCTCTCGCTCTCTCTTAACCCTCTCTCTCTATTTCTCTTCCTCTCTCTTCCTATCTCTTCCTCTCTCCTCTCTCTCTCCCTCTCTCTCCTTTCACAATTTCTCTTCCCCTATCTGCCCCTCCTCTCTCTCCTTCACTCTCTCTCTCTCTCTCCCCATGTCTCCCCATTTCTCTGCCCCTCTTTCTTTCTCCCCCATCTTAGCTCTCTCTCTCTGTCTCCCTCTCTCCTCCTCCATCAACATTAAATATCTTTTTTAGCTTTCATTTCTTGTGCATTTTTGCATTTTGCACCATTTATCTAGTATAACTATGATATCTATTAATCTTTATTGTGCTAATTTGCTTTATCTATTAATATAGATTCTGCAAATGCATTGCCTCGATATTCATGATATTTAATTTTTAAATATTCATCTATAAGTAATTTTATTTAATTATTTGTATATTTTAAAGTAATAAAATGTTTTATTCAAAATAATGACTAGGCATTATTTTTTGTAAATAAAATAGGCCAAAATGAGCTTAGATCATCATTGGATGTACAACAAGAATATTAATGAATTTTTGAATAAATATTTTTTGACTGAGCTTGAAAATTTCATCAATTTTGCATGTAGTCAAATGAGGTTGATGGATGGAGGAAAAATTAAGTGTCAATGTAATCATCGCAAGTGTCAGCATATCTCTTTCTTGTTGCAAATACTATAAGATATCATTTGGCTAAATATGGCTTTGTGCTAATTATTTTGTTTGGATTTATCATGGGGAAAGTGCAATGACTTTGAATATTGAACAAAATGAGGGTATTGAATCATTTGCTTATGGTGAAGTATCATCAAACACATACCATCGAATGATCACGGAAGCAGCTGGTGCTGACTTCAGTATGGATTACGTGGATGAACCACCTAATCCTGAAGCTTAGAAATTTTATGAAATGCTTAAAGCTGCAGATAAAAAGTTGAGGCTTGGTTGTAAAACTTATTCACAATTGTCATTTGTGGCTCGACTAATGAGCATTAAGTCAGAAAATCATATGTCTAAAAAATTATTTGTTCAGATGACAGAACTATGAAGAAGATTGTTCCGAATAATAATTTGATCACAAACAAATTTTACAACACTAAGAAGTCACTTCAAGTAATGGGTCAACTAGTGGAAAAAATTGATTGTTGTTTTAAATGAATGCATGTTATATTTGGGGCGGTGATAGTGATTTAATTAGCTGTAAGTTTTTGATCATCCTTGATTTAGGAAGGAACCTTGTGTTTGTTGATACGCGACAAAAATTAAATGTTGTCTTTAAGAAGATGTATTATTTTCCATTAATTCCTCCATTATAGAGACTATATCATCAAATGCTACAGCAAATAATTTGAGGTGGCAATCTGAGCATGATGTTGAAGAAGGTGTAATGTGTCATCCATCAGATTCGCCTACTTGGAAGCATTTAAATTATATACATCAAGATTTTGCAGCAAAAAGTTAAAATGTGAGATTGAGTCTCTATACTAATGGATTTCAGCCATTTGGGCAATCTGGACAATAGTATTCACAAGGCCAGTGATAGTGCCACCTTATAACTTGCCTCCGTGGTTTGAATGAAGGAGCTATATATGTTTTTGTCAATATTGGTTCTAGGGACAAAAAATTTGAATGACATGTTGGAGTCTTTTCGTACAACCTCTTATTGTAACCGCTAAATCATTTATTGAGATGTTGGCGTGAATACATATGATATCTCAAAGAAGCAAAATTTCATTATGCGGGCAGCCCATATGTGGATGGTAAGTTACTTTTCTATATATTCAATGTTGTCTGGCTGGAGTACTGTAGGGTGATTCGCATGCCCGTATTACATAGACAAATTCTGATGCATTTACCCTTAAATTTAGTGGTAAATAGTCATGGTTTGATAACCATCGTAGGTTTCTACCTATGAATCATTCATTTCGAAGAAATAGAACTGCATTTCGAAAAAATAAAACTATGATGACAGTTGCACTAGCAGTTCATTCAGGAGATGATATTATGATAGAGATTCATAGTTAGTGTTTGAAGAAGGTAACTAAAAAGGAAGCTACTGGAAGTAATGGGACCAATAAGCAAATTATGACAGAGATTCAAGAGATGATAGTTGGGACTTGCCCTATTGGAATTCCAATTTAATTCATCATAACTTAGATGTAATGCATATTAAAAATATATTTTTGATAATGTTTTCAACACTATCCATAATATAGACGTAAAACAAAAGACACTTAAAATCAACACAAGAGCTGATTGATTACTATTAGCATCCTGAATTCAAACTGAATAAGGAAATAGGAAAATTCCCTAAAGCTTGCTACACACTAGATAAGAAGGCAAGACAGATATTGTATAAATAGGTTTAAAATTTGAAAATTTCTGATGGATATTTGTCAAATATGGGTAGATGCGTGGATACGAAGAATCTTAAGTTATTTGGAAGGAAAAGTCATGACTATCATGTATATATACAGAGATTAATACCAATTGTATTTCGTGAATTAACTTCCACTAAGTGTTTGGAAGGTCCTTACAGAACTTTGTTTTCAAATAGCTAATTGAAACCACATCAAAATAGATGACATGGTGAGGCTAGAGAATGATATTCCACCTATTATTTATAAGCTTGAATGGATATTCCCACCGATGTTTTTGAGTCGATGGAGCATTTGCCGGTCCAGTTGGCATATGAAGCAAGTATTGCTGGACTAGTGCAATTCAGGTGGATGTATCTTTTTGAGAGGTAAATAGATATATAGTACAGTGTTTTATTATTTAGTATTTTAAGTATTATTGTAATTTAATCTAATTGAAACCTAACATTATAGGTGTAGGTATCTTCGTAAGTTGAAATTGAATGTTAGAAACAAGGCAAAAAGTTGAAGGTTCAATTTGCAATGCATATTTAGTAGAAGAAGCATCATCATTTTGTTCTTATTATTTTGAGGATAATGGTAATACAAATAATTGAAATGTGCCATGGAATTATGAAGGTCATGTGATGGTAAGAGATGATTCTGTGGACAACTATCTATCTTAAGCACCCTAAAAGAGTATTTGGAAGAGAAATGAAAGGATGTATGGCAGATGAACAAAGCAACCTGGAGCTACGTTTTACTTAATCATGAGGAGGTTGCACCATATATTAGTATGAATACCCAAAATGGTTGCAGGTTTAATTATAGTTTAATTTTATCTTTAATAGGAATTATTAAAAATTGATATACTTTTTTTCTTTTTTATATTTGTGCAGTATTTATGTTGAGCAGTTAAAATATAGGTATCCAGCAATTTCCAGCAATGAAGTCGATTATGTGCTAGAAATTGAATTTGCAATTGGTTAAAAATTATGTGAGTATAATTAAGTTTTATATTTTTGAATTATTTAATTTATTAGTAATCTTTTATTTGTTAATATCATTTTTTAATTTATGTCATGGGCAATTGATCCTTCAAATGGAAATTCAATATTTTCATTCAGAATCTAAGTAAAGGCATGTTTAGATAGGTGACAACCTATCCTGGGTATTTTGTTAATGGATATATTTTCACACAATCAGTCATAGTTCTTCTTAAATAACAATGAATAGTAGTGTATGCATTAAGGAGTGTAGATGAGATTGATTATTATGGTCAACTCAAAGAAGTTATTGAGTTAGAGTATCCTAGACTCGAAAATAACAAGATTGTATTTATTAAATTACGAGTGGTTTGATCCTATACGAAATATGGGCACAAAGATTCATTTAGATATAAGCTAGTGGATGTTAACCATAAACACAGATATAATTGATATGAGTGATTTATTATGGTAGCTCAAGCACTCAGGTATATTATTATACATATTCGAGTTTATCTCTTGATAAGAGAGATTGGGTGGTGATTTGTAAAATCAAAGCTTGATCAAAATTTCAAGTACCAATATCACAACAAAGAAGTGCAGACTTAGAAATTGCATTGGCATTCCAGGAAGATGACATAAATAATATTGAGCCTGTAAATGTAGATGAAGATCTATAAAAATTTATGTAACTCAAATGGTGACACAATAGAAATTGAAGATGATCAATTTTATATCTGAAGATGAGTTCGAACTTCTATCGGAATCAGATGAAATATCAGAAGATCCATTGGAGGATGATAGTGATGCTGATAATTAAATTGTTATAATTTTATTATAAATTTAATTTATCAAAGACTTTTATATTTTTTTGAAATATATCAGTCTGTTTTATTCAAAAATGCATGCTTGTTCATTATATCTCTATTTTTTGTTCTTTGTTTTATTTTGTACATCAGATGGCGCTTAAAAGGACGTGGCCATGGTGGAGGTGGACATGGACACAGAAATGAACCAAATTCATCTAGTATGTTACATCATGTTACAGAATCAGTACAATCTCATAGCCACCATATCCACACTTCAACTGTTCAAACATCACAATCACCATCTCCATTTCTATCACCATTACCATCATTGAGACGTCTACTATCACCTTTATCGGATGTAAGCCCACCACCCATTGTGTTTTCTACACAAACTTTTGATCCATCTATATTTTCTACACCACATTTTACAATGATTGTTCCCCCATTTACAATACCAATGACATCATCAAATGTTGTGCCTTCCTCTACAGTCAGTGTAAAGTTAGAAATTGAGATTGTAGATGAGAGGTAAAAGAAATATGTAAAAATGACTTGAAAAAAAAAATTTGATATTATTGTCCATAGTTTTTTATATTGTTATGATTTGCTTGTTTTTAATGTTATTTATTTATTTGTACAGTTTTATTCCATCTCACAAGTGTTCAACTAAAATTTCAAAGGCTTTCAAGAAAATGGTTGATTCTAAAGCTTTCTCCTGGAAGAAAGTTTCTGAATCAACAAAAGAGTAATATTTTGATGATTTTCAGGTAAAAATAAAAAAACAAAAGAATTGAAAAATAATTATCTAATTACTAAACTTTTATGTTTGTTATTATTCAAGCAGTAAATAATTATGTTTTTGTTGTTAATATAAATTCTTTTGTCATTTTTCTATATATAGAATCAGTACACATGGGGATCCAAATTTTATGGAAAGATAAAGTTATTATGGGAGATCAAAGCTGCTCAATGGTATTCTGATTTTCTCCATAAATTAATGAAAATGAAAGAAAGACCTGATTTTATATCGAGAAAGACTAGCCTTAGTGGCATAATTATTGGGAGGAGCTAGATGTGAAGAAAAAATCAAATATTGCCCACAAAAATTAATGAATTGAGGTAGCTGGACTAGGTACAGAAATCTATCGACACACTAGAGATTCAAAGTCGAGCATTGAGCATGTTTGAGATTTGGTACAAATTTAAAATTCTAAACATTTCTATATTTTGTGGTTGTCCTAATAGTCCAATAAATAAATCTCTGCATGGTTTTATTACTTTTGTTTATTTTTTTATCATTTGTATTTTTATGACTTAATAAAAACATATTCTAGGCTGGAGAATTGGGTCGAGATCCAAATTTTTATTAGATTTTCAGAAAGATGCATGTGAAAAAAGTCGATGGTCAGTATGTTGACAAAAAGTCTCAGATGATTGCTATAAGAAATTGTTATATTAATTAGATTTTATAAAACTACAGTACATAATGAAAATTGTTTTGAATGCAAAATATTTATTTTATTTTTTGTAAATCTATAATTTTTTCTCTATTTTATCTCAAGACCTAATGGAGGAACGTGTGATAGCTACTCATCAACAAGTTGAGGGTTCTATGGATCCTCAACCAATTGACTATGATCCTATTTATTTGGAGACAATAGGAGGTTGAAAGAAATAGCGAGTATATAGAATCGGCTCAAAGGAAGTGTCATTTTTCGTAGAAGTCGTGCTTCTAATTCATCTGACTCAGCAATGGTGGATGAGGAGGTTGAACAACAAGCACGGGAAAAAAAGAACGTATTGTAGATATGGAGACCGAAATGAAAAAGAAGGATGAGCAGATAGCTAATTTGATGGAAGAAATGTAAGAAATTAAAGAAAAAAAATATAATGCAACAGCATATATCCAATATGGAGTCACAGTTAGTGGCATCGGCGCAACATATAGCATTCCGAGATCTAGCTGCGAATCCTCGTAGGAGAGGCTAGCATTCCCTACAAATTATGAGGATGATTGAGTATGAGAATTATTTTTGAACTGTTATTTATTTTTATCTTCGTGTAGCAAATAATTATGATATTTTTTTGCATGTTTAAATTTTTTTTATTCTGGTTTTATTCTTTGCATTTCTGATTAACCAAAAAAAAAATTATGAATCTTTGTAGGACACATTATGTGAGAAAAGAAAAAAACCTTGATTCAAAGCATTCAGACATTACAATGGTCCTTCCAATGCATCGGTCCCATTATTACTGATTTCAAAGGGCTAGCTTATCTTATCTTTATTATTCTAAAAACATTTTATTTTTGCACTCGCTTTATTTCTAAACATAATTGCTGGACATCTTTTGGATTTTTGTTGAAGCTGTATGATAATCAACTTTAATTTGTGTTTGTTCATGTCTATAATATTTGTTTTTATATATTTGTGAATATGTTTTTGTGTCTCTAAATTTTTTGGGCAGAGTTTTAGCCTATTACAGGTATGAAGAGCCTATTTTCAGTAGTGGCAGCGATGGTAGTGATGGCAGTGATGGCAGTGATGGAGTGGTAGCTGAAGTGGCAGTGGCAGTAGTACCGGTAATGGCGGTAGCTGAAGCATCAGCGGTGGCAACAGCAACAACAGCGACAGTAGCATCGGCAGCGACGGTAGTAGCAATGGCAGTGGCAGCGTCAGCAGCGACGACAACAGTAGTGGTGGCAGACGCAACAGCAATGGCAGCAGCTATAGTGGAGGCAGTGAAAGAAGCAGTAGAATTAGTGGCAGCGAAGGCTGCGGTGGTGGTGGCGGCATCAGTGGCAGCAACAGCTATAGCGGCAGCAATAGTAGCAGCAGCAAGGAGGCAGTGGTGGCAGCAGCAGTAGCAACGGAAGTGGCGGCTGCTCTGGCAGTGGCGGCAGCACTAGTAGTAGCGCAGTGGCAACGACAGTAGTGACAGGTGTGGCAGCTAGCGGCAGGGGCGGCAGCGATAGCGGAAGCATTAGGAATGGCAACAAATGTGGTATATATGTACATATATAGTCAGTATATACGTACATATAATTCTGTAGTATTTTATGTACATATATACTTAGTATATATGTACTCGGTACATATGTATGCATGATACTACAATGTATATGTACAAATAATTCAGTAATATATGTACGAGTGAAATACAAGTATATATGTAAATTTTTGTTGCAGTAATATATATTTATCAAAACATAGTTTTTTAAATTTATTTTGATTTGATTTAGTGGTTTGAATCTTTTATAGATGTGGTACCGCATTGTTTCCCATACGATGCTTGTATAAGTGAAGGGAATTTTCAACAGACATGAAGCACCGTGACATGGATAGCTTATTCGCAGTGGAAAGTTGGTGATCAGATGAATAGAGGGAGAGAAAGCAATGTCAATGCATTGATAGATTATACTTTATGCACAGTCGGTAGATACATTGTTTGCTAAGATGTAATATGATTTTATTATTTTTTTAGTTATTTAAAATATTGTATTAGAATATGTTATTCAATGAATTTTATTTGTTTAATTTAAAATTTTCATTTATAGTTTCTGTTTTTATTAAATTTAATATAAAAATATTAAATTTTTAATTAAATTTTAGTTTAAGCTGTATGACAATTAACTTTAATTTGTGTTGGTTCATGTCTATAATAACTATTTTTATATATCTGTTAAAATGTTTGTGTGTCTCCGAATTCTTTGGGTAGAGTTTTAACCTATTATAGGTATGTAAAATCCTATTATCAACAACAATAGTAGCGATAGCAGCGGCAACGACGGCAGCTGCGGTAGCGGTGGCAGTGGAAGCGGTAGCGACTATAGTGGCGGCGGCGGCAGTAGAGGGGGCTGTAGTGGTGGTAGCGGCTGCGGGAGCGACAGCAATATGAGTGGCAGCATCGGAGGCAGCGGCAGCGACAGCAGCGGCGGCATCACCGGAAGCTGCGGCGGCAACGGTAGCATTTCTAGGAGTGGCAGCGGGAGCAGCAGCAACAACAACTAATGAGGTATATAAGTATGAATAAAGTAAGTATATACATACATATAATACTATAGTATTTTATGTACGTATATACTGAGTATATTTGTACTGAGTTTATATGTACACATAATACTGTTGTTTTTATGTACATATACTGTATTAATATAAGTACGAGTGAAATACTAGTATATATTTACATATATACTACATGATTATATATGTATCAAAACATAACTTTTTTAATTTGACTGAGTGGTTTACATTTCTTAGAGATATGATACCACATTATTCCTCATACAAATCTTCTATAAGTGATGAAATTTTTCACTAGACATTATGTGTCGTGTCCCAGACAGCTTTGTCGCAGAAGAAAAAAGATGATCAGAGGAGCATGGAGAGAGAAAGCAATGTCAATTAATGAATATATTATACTTTATGCACTCGTGGTAGATACATTGATGAATAAGTTGAAATAAAATTTTGTTATTTTTTGTTTCAATTATGCAAAATATTGAATTAGAATAAGATATAAATGATCTTAATTTTTGTTTAATATAAATTATTTATAGTTTCAATTTTTATTCAATTTGATAATAAATATTAAATAATTTAGCCAAAAAATTTTAATATAATTTAAATTTTGAAAATAATATTGAAATTAAAATATCAAGGGACAAATTCTTTGCCAAATTAGCTAGGGAATTTTGCCTAGCTAATTTGGCTTGGGAAATATTAAAATTGGCGACGTATTTTCCTCGCTAATTTTATTTAGCTATGGACTATAACCGTCGGTAAAATTTATAGAACTGCACTTTAGCTAGGGAATCATCCATCATTATTTTCGTTTAGGGATTGAAAATCTCATTTATCTTGATAATTTATCTAGTGAATTTGTCTTTTTTAGCAAGGGATTTTTCCGTCGCAAACTTTTAGCTAGGGACACTATCCATCTCTAAATTTTAGCAAGAAGTACTTTAGATAGGGAACTGATCTATCGGTAATCTGTCGTTATATTCTGTTTAGTAACTTTAAATACACCTTTAGCTAGGGAATTGTCTCTAGCTATATGAGATTTTCTTGTAGTATAAATATATAGATAGATAGATATTTGATTAATAGATAGAATGATATCTAGAATGATAGACAGACAAATAGATATACATTCAGATAGGTAGATAGATAGATAGATAGAAAGATAGAATGATTAATATATAGATTGATTGATAGATAGATAACCACATAGATAGATAAATAAATAGATATATAGATAGATAGATAGGCAGATAGAAATACAGACAAATAGAAAGAGAGGTAGGTAGATAGATAGATAGATAGATATACATATAGATAGTTAGATAGATAGACATATAGATAGACAGATAGATAGACATGTAGTTAGATAAATTGATGGAAAGAATAATAGTCAAATTGATAGACAAATAAATAGACAGATAGATAGAAAGATAGATAGAAATATAGATAGATAGATAGACAGATAGATAACTAGATAGATAGATATACAGATAGGTAGACAAATAGATAGACAACTATATAGACAGATATATATATAAATAGATAGATAGATAGATGGACAGATACAGAGACAGATAGATAGTTAGATAGATAAACAAATAGATAGACAGATAGATAGGCAGATAGACATATATATAGATAGATAGACATATAGATAGATAGATAGATAGATAGATAGATAGAATGATAGATATACAAAAAGCTTGATAAATAGATAGATAAATGGTCAGATTTATAGACACATTGATAGACAAATAGATAAAAAAATAAATAGACAAAAAGATAGTTTGATCGAATGTTTGATTTATAGACTTATTGATGGATAGATTGGTAGAAATATTGAAAGAAAGATAGATATAAAGAAATAAAATAGATAAATAGACATATAGATATACACATAGATAGATAGATAAATAGATAGATAGATATATAGATAGACATATAGATAGAAATAAAGATAGACAAATAGAAAGACAGATAGATACACTATTGATAGACAAATAGATGTACATATAGATCGGTAGATAGATAGATAGATAGATAGACACTAATAAATAAATAGATATACACATAGATAGAATGATAGCCAGATTGATAGACAGATAGATAGAAAGGTAGATAGTTTGATGGATAGATATATAGACAAATTGATATATAGATACATAGAGAGATAGTTAGATAGATAGACAGAAAGTTAGATAGAAAGATCAATAGATAAATTGATAAACAAATAGATAGACAGTGTGATATATAGATAGATAAATAGACAGATAGATAGACAAATAGATAGATAAGCAAATATATAGATATATAGACATATTGATAGATAGATAGATTGATAAATAGATTGATAGAGACATAGATAGATAGATATATAGATTATGGATAGATAGATTGATAAATAGATAAAAAGAAACAAGATAGATAAAATATAAATAAATTGATAGCATACAGTTAAAAAGAAAAAAATATATAAATAATTTAATACACAAAAAGATATATAGAGTAATAGATAGATTCAAAGACAGATAGATAGACAAACAGATAAATAGATAGATAGATAGAAGATAGAATGATGGATAGATAGATATATAAAATGATAGACAAACATATATATAGACAGATAGATAGACCAATAGAAAGACAGATTGACAAACATTTAGATAGATAGATAGAAAGATTGATGATTGATAGATTGATTGATAGATTGATAGATAGATAAATATAAAAATAGATAGATAGATAGATAGAGAGAGATAGATAGATTGATTGATAGATTGATAGATAGATAAATATAAAAATAGATAGATAGATTGATTGATTGATTGAAAGAGAGATAGATGGATAGATAGACAGAGAGATAGATAGATATATAGATAGATTGAATTATTGATTAAAACACATATAGTTAGATTTATAGAAATATTGATACACAGATAGAAATAAAGATAGATAAATAGATATATTGAGAAATAATAGATAGATAAATTGATATATAGATTGATTAATAAATAGGCAGCTAGATAGACAAAAAGATAGATTGATAGATATATACATATATTGATATATAGATAGAAAGGCATAAAGATACATAGATTGATATACAGATAGATAGATAGATTAATAGATAGACAGACAGATAGATAAATAAATAAATAAATAGAACGATTGATTGATTGATAGATAAATAAATAGATATATAGATAGATAGATAGATAGATTTATTAATAGACAGAATGATATATAGAATAATATACAAATAGATAGACTTATATATAATTAGACTGATATATAGCTAGAAAGAAAGATAAATAGTTAGTTAGATTGATAGATATATAGATAGATATATCGACATATAGATAGATAGATAGATAGATAAATAGATAAAAAATAGATATACGAATAGATGGATAGTTAGATAAAAAGATAGATAGATATATTGATTGATGGATAAATAGATAGATAGATATATAGATAGACAAATATAATGTAGATAGATTGATAGATTAATTAATTGACACATAGATAGATAAACATATAGATAGATAGGCAGATAGATAGATTGATAGAAAGATAGAAAGATAAATAAATAGATAGATTGAAAGATAGATAGATTGATAGATTGATCGACAGATAGATAGATAGATATAGATAGAATCATTGATTGATTGATAGATTTTTAGATACATTTATAAACAGATAGATATAAACATAGATAAAAAGATAGATATACAAATATATAGATAGATTAATAAATAGATATTTAGATATATATGTAGATAGAAAGATAAATAGATAAATAGATACATAGATATATAGATAGATTAATAGACAGATAGTTATACAGATAGATAGATATACATATAAATATATAGATAGATAGATAGATAGCGTGATAGACAAAAAGCTAAATAGATAAATTAATTGATATATAGATATATAGATATATAGATAGATAGATAGATGAATCATTGATTGATAGACAGATAGATAGATAGTTTTAAAACAGATTGATAGACAGATAGATATAAAGATAGATGAACAGTCAGATAGACAAATATATAGATAGATTTAAAGATAGATAGATATATATATATATAGATATATATATATATATATATATAAAGATAGATATACAGAAAGAAATATAAAAAGATACATATTTTGATTGACAGATTAATAGACATATAGATATATAGATAGTTAGATAGATAGATCTATATACAAATAAATAAATAGAATGATAGACAAATAGATAAATAGCTAGAGAGATAGATATATTGATAGACAGAATGATAGAATAATATACATATAGATTGACATAGATAGATATATAGATAAATAGAAAGATAGAGAGATAGATAGAATGATTGTTAGATAGGTAGATAGATATATAGATAGATAGATAGATAGGATGGATGGATAAATTGACAGATAGATAGGCATATAGATAAACTATATATATAGATAAATAAATATACAAATAGATAGATAAATAGATAGTTAGATAGATATTCAGACATCAAGATAGATAGATAGATATACACAAATAGATAGACAAATAGACAGACAGATAGATAAACTCAGAGACATATAGATAAAAAGATAGAAAGATAAACAAATAGATATATAGATATATGATAGATTTATAGAAAGAAAAAAAAATGAAAGAAAGAAAGATAGATAGATAGAAAGCTATAGAGATTGAATGATTAATTGATAGATTGATTGATAGAAGATTGATAGATAAATATAAAGATAGATAAATATATAGATAGAAATAGTCAGATAGATAAACAGATAGATATATAGATAGATAAAGATGTAGAAATGCAAATAGAAGCATAGATTTATAGATAGATTGGTAGAAAAATATATAGACAAATAGATAGATATATATATATATATATAGACACATAGATAAAATGATAGATAGAATGATGACAGATAGATAGATAGATAGATATATAAATAGATAGACATATAGATAGAAGATATATAAATAGACAAATTGATAGAAACATAGATAGATAGATAGACAAATAGACTTATAGATAGACAAACAGATTGATAGATACATAGATTGATAGGTAAACAGATTGATGGACAGATAGAAAGACCGATAGATTGATAGAAAAATAAATAGATAGATATATAGATAGATAGATACATTGATAGATAAATAAATAGATTATCGACAAATAGATTGTTATATAAAGATATACAGATGATAGTAGACAGACAGACAAATATATAGAAGATAGAGATTTATAGATGGATTATAGACAAATTAAAGAAGGAAAGAAAGAAAATAGATAGATAGAATGATTTCATGATAGATAGATTGATAGACTGATTGAAAGAAAAATTGATAGATGAGTTCATAGATATATTGATCTAAAGATTGATAGACAGGTAGATATGCATATTGATAAATAAATAGAGAGATAAATAGATAGATAGAAAGATTGATAGATAGCTCGATAGACAAATAGATCGATAGATATATGACAAAGAAAGATTGAAAGATAGACAGACAGATAGATATAGATAGATATACAGAATACAAACAGATAGACAAATAGATAAATTAGAGAGGCAAATAGATTGTCAAACATATAGACAAACAAATAGATGACCAAACAGATAGATAGACAAATAGATAATAGATAGACACACAAATAGATAGATAGATAGATAGACAGGTTGAAAGATTGATAGATAGAGAGATAGAGAGAGAGATATATATATATATGTTCATAGACAAATTTATAGATAGATTGATAGATAGATTAATATAAAATTGATAAAAAGAAAGAAAGATAGCTAGAAAGATAGATAGATAGACAGATTGATAGATAAATAGATAGACAATTAGATAGTCAAATAGATAGACAATAGTTAGACAGATAGATTAGTAGATTATTAGACAAATAGATAGTTAGATAGATAGATAGATAGATATAGATTGATAGATAGATACATAGATAGATAGATATACAAATAGAAAGACAATTAGATAGAAAGATAGATAAATAGATAGAGGATAGATAGATAAAAGATAGTTTATATTTATAAAGATAGATAGAAACATAGATAGGTAGACAGGATGATTGAAAAAAAGATAATTATATATAGACACATAGAGAGATAGTTAAATAGATAGATAAAAAGATAGATTGTCATATCTAGATAGATAACAAGATTGACAAATTGATAGGACAAATCGAAAAAAATACAGTCATTGATGATAGAGATAGATAGAGAGACAGAAGATAGAT
>JAREIK010007203.1:0-24821 GCA_029783825.1 Sapria himalayana | reverse complement strand
ATTAAAAAAGGAAAAACATTTGTTATACAAACAAATTATCAAAAAATAAATTATATATACAAAATAATCTTAATCTCATTTTAATTTGTATTCATATAATTTAAATATTAATGTTAAATATTAATTTTAAATATAATTAGTTTATTTTTATATAAATATAATTAAAAAAATAATTAGTCGAGACAAATATAATATTAATAATTTACTTTATTAAAAAAAATATTAATCTTATAAAAGAAGTAAAAATTTAAAAAACAAAAAATTATTATGTAGTAATAAATTTTACATTGATTTTGAATCATTTTAGGTTTTGTAATTATATTTAATTTAAATCTATCATATTAATAAAAGTTTTTTTATTTATTTTTGATAATTGATATGATATTATCAATAAATTATTTATAATTAGTTTATATTATTATATAATTATAATTATTATTTTTACTAAATATTTATTCACATTTTAAAAAAATTTTAAATTTATTATATTTTTAAAATGTTATACCATTGAAATGTGAAAAAATTAAAAAAAATTTTTTGTTATTTCATTATTAAAAAAAATCTTATAAACCAATAAAGCATAAATACTTAAATAATACTCCTAAATCTCGAAACATAAATAGATAATCATTTTAAACTGGTATACCCTAAATAATAAATAATAAATCTCAATATTATTTTTTTCATTATAATTTAAAATATTCATTTTATTACTTATTAGTTTATTTTTATAATTATATATTACAAATAAATTGAGTTAGACAAATATAATTTATATAATTATTTTCATCAAAAAATATAGATAAACTTTTTAAAGAAAAAATTCAAAACAAAAATTATTATTTATTAATATATTTTTGCTTTGTTTTTGAATCATTTTAGTTTTAATTATATTTAAATTGATATCTATCTTATAATAATAGATTATAATTATTCTTGGATCATTATTAGAATATTTATTAAAAAAATATTTATATTGAATTTATAAGATATATAAATATAATGATTATTATAACTAAATTTTGTATTCACTTTTGAAACAAATTTAAAAATTATTATATTTTCAAGGTTATAACCTTTGAAAATATCAAAAAATAAAAAATAAATTTTTGATATATTTTTTAAAACACCTATAAACCAACTAAATTCATGCAGAGTTAATGTAAACTATTAAACCCCATAATCCCAAAATACATAAACCCATTAAACCGCTATACTACTTAATAATTAATAATCTAATTTTAATTCTATTTATTTATAATTTTAATATTTATTTTAATTTTATTAGTTTATTTTTATAGAAATATTTATTACAAATAAATTATAAGTGTGACAATATAATTTAAAAAATATATTATGCTTATAAAGGAAGTAAAAATTTAAAAAATTAAAAATTGTTCAAAAATATATTTTACAATAATTTTGAATCAATTTGTGGGTTTGTAATTATTTTTTAATTATATCGATCTTAATATCAATAGTTTATAAATTTAATTTGATCATTATTATAATATATATCAATAAAATTGTTTATATTGAATTATATGATATCATAAATTATTAATATTATTATAACTAAGTATTGTTCACATTTCAAAAAATTTTAAATATTATTATATTTTCCAAGGTTATAACCTATGAAAATGAGAAAAAATTATAGAAAGTTCTTGATATTTTATTTTTTTAAATAAATCGTATAAACCACTCAAAGCCTAAAAATATAAATTGCTAAAATCCTAAATGAAAAAACCTCTAAATACTTAATACATTAAACTGGTATACAGTAATAATAAATCATAAATCTCATTTTAAATTTTATTCAGTATAATTTTAAATTTTTATTTTAAATATGTATCAGTTATTTTTATAGAAATATTAATTATAAATATATTATTAGTGAGAAATATCTAATTTTAAATTAAACCGGTATCCCCTAAAAAAAATAATAAATGTCATTTTTTTTCATTATAATTTTAAATAGTTCATTTTAATTATTTATTTGTTTATTTTTTATAAATATATTAATTACAAAATTAACTATGAGTTAGACAAATATTTATATAAATTATTTTTCATCAAAAAATATATTGATAAACTTATTAAAAGAAAAAAAATTTAAAACACACAATTATTATATAGTAATATATTTTGCATTCCTCTGAATCATTTTAGGTTTTGTAATTATTTTTTAATTGATATCTATCTTATTATAATAGATTATTATTTATTTTTTGATCATTATAAAAATATTTATCATTAAAATTATTTATATTGAATTTATATGATACATAAATATAATGATTATTATAACTAAAGATTGTATTGACTTTAGAAAAAATTTGAAATTAATTGTATTTTCAAAGGTTATAACCTTTGAAAATATCAAAAAATAAAAAAATAAATTTTTTGTTATTTTATTTTTTAAATAAAAACATATAAACCACTAAATGCATATATAGATTAATCAGTAAACTTCTAAATACAAACCATTAAACCACTATATACTACTTAATAATTAATAAATCTAATTTTTTATTTTATTTATTATAATTTTAAATATTGATTTTAATTATTTATTAGTTTATTTTTATAAAATATTTATTACAATAAATTGAGTGCGACAAATAAATTTAAATAATTTATTTCTAATCAAAAAAAATATATACGCTTATAAAAGAAGTAAAAATTTAAAAATTAAAAATTATTATACAATATATATTATAGTTTAATAATGAATTGATTTGGGCATTGTAAATATTTTTTAATTAATATCTATCTTATTATTAATAGTTTTTATTAATTTAATTTTTGATCATTATTATGTTATATATCAATAAAATTGTTTATATTGAATTTATATGATATATATTATTAATATTAAAATAACTAAATATTATATTCACATTTCAAAAATTTTAAATATATTATATTTTCAAAGGTTATAA
The DNA here is from genome assembly GCA_029783825.1 of Sapria himalayana. Classification (NCBI taxonomy): domain Eukaryota; kingdom Viridiplantae; phylum Streptophyta; class Magnoliopsida; order Malpighiales; family Rafflesiaceae; genus Sapria; species Sapria himalayana. The sequence goes on along the minus strand of JAREIK010007203.1, from coordinate 21,876 downwards.
CCTAGGAAAATAAGAAAAAAAATTACAAATTTTTTTTGTTATTTTATTGTTTAAATAAACCTATAAACCACTAAATGCCTAAAAATATAAATTGCTAAACTCTAAATGACAAAAACTCTAAATACCTAAACCATTAAACAGGTGTACATTAATAAAAATCATAAATCTCAATTTAATTTTTATTAAGTATAATTTTAAATTTTTATTTGTAATTATTTATTAGTTTATTTTTATAGAAATATTAAGTACAAAATAAATATTAGTGAGACAGATCTAATATAAATAATTTATTTTGATCAAAAAAAATATATATCCTTATAAAAAGAGTCACAATTTTAAAACCAAAAATTTATTATTTAGTAATATATTTTTTTGATTTTGAATCATTTTAGATTTTGTAATTATATTTTAATTTATATCATTCTTATTAATAAAGTTTATTAATTTTTTTATTGATCATTATTATAATTTTGTATTAAAAAAATTATTATATTGAGTTTACATTATATATATTATTAAGATATATAACTAAATATTATATACACATTTTAAAAAAATTAAAATTATTATATTTTCAAAGGTTATAACCTTCAAAAATTAAAAAAAATCAAAAAATTTAATTTTTATTTTTTCATTCTTTAAATAAAAACTATAATTCACTAAAGAGGCCTAAACACTTAAATCACTAAACCCCAAATCACCTAAATACTTAAACCATTAAACTAGTATATCTAAATAATAAATAATAAATCTCAATTTTATTTGTATTCATTATAGTTTTAAAATATTCATTTTAATTATTTATTAATTTATTTTTATAGAATTGTAAATTAAAATAAATTATGAGGAAGACATTATAATTTAATAATTTACTTTAATAAAAAAATATAGCTTATAAAAAGAAACAAAACATCAAATAAATTATTATTTAGTAATATATTTTATTTTATTTTGAATAAATTTATGTTGTGCCAATATATTTTAAATAAAATCTTTCTTATTAATAATAGTTTATTAATTTATTTTTTGATCATTAATATAATATCTATCAATATAATTGTTTATATTGAATTTACATGATATATAATTAGTAAGATTATCATAACTAAATATAGTATTCACATATAAAAAAAAATTTTAAATTGTTATATTTCAAAGATTATAACCTTCAAAAATTATAAAAAATAACTAAAATTAATTTTTTGTTATATCCATTGTATAAATAAAAGTTATAAACCATTACATGCCTAATAACTAAATCTCTAAACTCCTAAACCCCGAAGCCCGTAATACTTAAACCGTTAAACCTAGTAAGCCTTAAATATAATTTAATAATATATTGAAATATTAATACAAAATAATTATGAAGTGATACAAATATAATTAAATAATTTATTTTCATCAAAAAAACTATATAAGCTTATAAAAAGAAGCAAAATCTAAAGAACAAAAATTATTATATAGTAATAATTTTACATTGTTTTGAATCATTTAGATTTTTTAATTATATTTTAATTTATATCTATCATTTTAATAATAGCATATTAATTTTATTTTTTGATAATTGATATCATATCTATCCATAAATTGATTATGTTTAGTTTATATTATATATAATTATAATGATTATTATTACTAAATATTGTATCACATTTTTAAAAATTAAAATTTTATATTTTCAATGGTTAGAACCTTTAAAAAATGTGAAAAAATATCAAAAATATTTTTTTTGCTATTTCATTGTTTAAATAAAACCAATAAACCACTAAATGCCTAAAAACATAAATCGCTAAACTCGTAAAAAACAAAACCTCTAAATACTTAAACCATTAAACTCGTAAACTTTAATAATAATTCATAAATCTCATTTTAATTTTTATTCAGTATAATTTTAAATTTATATTTTAATTATTTATTAGTTTATTTTTATAGAACTATTAATTACAAAATAAATTATTAGTGAGACATATCTAATTTATATTAGACTGGTATACCCAAAATAATAAAGAATAAATCTCAATATTATTTTATTCATTATAATTTTAAATATTCATTTTAATTATTTATTTGTTTATTTTTATATAAATATTAATCAAAAAATAAATTATGAGTTAGACAAATATAATTTATATAAATTAATTTTTATCAAAAAATTATGGATAAACTTTTAAAACCAAAAAAAATTTCAAAACAACAAATTATTATATAATAATATATTTTGATTTCTTCTGAATCATTTTAGGTTTTGTAATTATATTTTAATTGATATCTTTCTAATTAATAATAGATTATTAATTTATTTTTTGATAATTTTTAGATTATTTATGAATAATATTGTTTATATTGAATTTACATGTTATATAATTATAAAGAATATTATAACTAAATATTATATTTACATTTGAAAATAATTTATAAATTATTATATTTTTAAATGTTATCATCTTTGAAAATGATATAAAATCACAAAAATAAATTTTTTGTTATTTTATTAATTATTTAAAACCTATAAACTACTAAATGACTAAACGCTTAAATCATTAAACTCTTAAACCCCAAAACCACAAAATCCTTAAATACTTAAACATTTAAACCATCTTTAAAGGTTTAAGTATTTATAAATAATATATAAATATCTGTCAATAAATTATAATTTATTAATTTATTTTTTGATCATTATTATATTTATATTTTTATTTAGTTTATTAATATCTATCAATAAAATTGTTTATTTTTAATTTACATAATATATAATTATTAAGTTTATTATAACTAAATATTGTATTCAAATTTGAAAAAAATTCTAAAATTATTATTTTTATAAAGGTTATAACCTTGAAAATTGATAAAAATTTTAAAAAATAATTTTTCGTTATTTCATTATTTAAATAAAACATATAAACTACTAAATTCCTAAACACTTAAATCACTAAACTCTTTAACTCCTAAATACTTAAACCATTAAACTTGTATACCCTAAATAATTAATCATAAATCTCATTTTTATTTGTATTCATTATAATTTTAATATTCATTTTAATTATTTATTAGTTTATTTTTATAGAAATATTAATTGCAAAATAAAATTATGAATAAGAAAAATATAATATAAATAATTTATATTCATCAAAAAAATTTATAAGCTTTTAAAAAGAATAAAAAATTTAAGAATAAAAAATTATTATTTAGTAATATATTTTAATTTGATTTTGAATCGTTTTAGGTTTTGCAAATATATTTTAAATAATATCTATCTTCTTAATAATAGTTTATTAATCTATTTTATGATTAGTATTATAATATCGATCAATAAAATTATTTATATTGAATTTACATGATATTTAATTTTTATGAATATTATAATTTAATATCGTATTAACATTTGTAAAAAAATTTAAAAATTATAATATTTTCAATGGTTATAACCTTGAAAATGAGGAAAAATCATAAAAATAATTTTTTTGTTATTTAATTATTTAAATAACCTATAAACAACAAAATACTTAAATACTTAAATTACTAAACTTCTAAACCCTGATACTCCTGCAACACACACACATAGTGATGGACCACAATACACAAGTGCACATATTCTTGTCCATTTTGGGGTAGCATTTAGAGGGGCCAGCAAGTCCTAGAAGCAGCCAGAAGTATTGACTACCAGCTTGTAGAGGGCCCCACTAGCAAGTCGGGATGATAACATTCAGACAACTGACGAGACCGAGCAAAGTGGACAGGAGAAAACCCAATAGTAGCTAGGAGTGGGTCCCACTAGCCCTATCAGTCCGCATAGAGGGCTAGCCAATCGTCGCCCAATAGGCGTAGCGGGTAATCCAAGATTAATTGGAGAGCTGACAAAATCTGAAGCATCGCCAAGCAGGGCTAGTAAGCAATGGAGTCTAGACCAGCCATACGGAAGCGAAAGATTCAGACTTTTAGTTTATGTTTGTAGTCTTATTTGTATTTTGGACTTTGTATGCACCATGTACTTGTAAGATGGATCATGACATACTCACACACACAATCTTGTCTGTTCTTTATGTACCACGCAATGAGGGCAACTGGAACCATGAGTTTCTATAAGTGGGGCCCACTAATTCATTTTGTAAATACACATTAGGCGATGCTACACTTACGGGGGTAGAAGACCCATCTTTATAGCATTTTGTAATTTTACTTGTATTCTAGCTTGGTTGTACGCGTAGATAATTAGACTATGAGATGGACCTCATCACACATGAACACCGATGCATGCATATTTTTGATATTTTGTCGGTGCAACATACAGCCACTTCTTGGAGCTCGAGGAGGAAGCATTCTAAACCAAGAGATACTCTTTTTTAGAATCATTAAAGCAAAAGAATGTGGAATTCAGAGGTGAGAATGAATTCACAAAGTGCCGTAGATATGGACTTGTGGTTTTATGTGTATTCAGTTTTACATGTATTTCATTGCATAGCAATGACATAGGCAAACGCTTGATGCTGCATGTCATACACATGCACAATCTTATATTTGCATAGTTTTAATATGGTGCAACATTTAGTTCCTCCAAAAGGCTTGGACAAATCTGAATGGAAAGAACGCAATGCACATAATGACTCAATGCCAACTCTGACGTCCGAGAATGCCATGTGATTTTAGGTGTATTCGTGCGCTTGGAATTATTAGGCATTATGTTTTTTTATGTATTTTATGCATTGAATCATTAAGGTGCATAGGATTTGGTGGGCTGGCCTATATTAGTCAGCCTTTTAGTCTCTTGTAAGTAGTGTGCCTAAATGATAAATATAGTGTGCATTTTCCAAAAAAAAACAAAAAAAAACCATAAACCCTAAACTTTAAATCCTAAACCTTAAACCATAAACTATAACTCTAATCCATAAACCCTAAATCCTAAATCTCATGTTTTGGAATTTTATAATCAAATGACTAAGTGTTAAATTTAAATTGAAATTCACAACTTTTATAAATGTCACAGATTTATCTTTTTGTATATGTAACACAAAGTCATGACTCAAGGGGTTAGTTATGGATTAAGTCTCTTTCTTGCATTAGATTATTGTAGCATTAGCAATGGTCATGATTGTATATTTTGTCTCTAGAACACAAAATTATATCGATGAGACTATGCCATAACTTGTGTCTCTCTGTTGAACATATTGTTATGGCAGTAAGAATGTTCATGAATACATTTTTAATCACTATAATACTGGGTCACAGTATTGGATATGACCATAGCTTGTGCATTTTATCTTTATATTGCAAAGTCATTGCGCTAGGAATGATTATAACTTTGGACATTCCTCAAGAGAAAAAGTCATGACCCTAGAAATAGTTAAAGCTCGAGTACTACTCTTTATAACATTCTATAGCTACAATTCTTGGGATTGGAAATATCACTATGGTTTTTTCCTTTGATTTGTGACCTCAAGTGTCAATATGCAAGACTAATATTTTGAGCAATGATTAAAACCTTTTATACATTTGAATATGATTTATTTACACCTTTTTGGGTATTGTGAGCTTGTATACATAACTCATTTTATATAAAAAGAAATAAATGATACTTTTCATATCCATGAGGATATTAAAAAAAGGCTTAGACATGCCAATAAAATAAATTTTTTGATTCTTGATAGAAAGAGAGCCCATACTTATTGCCCTGCTCAAACCACGCTGGGGCTAGTTTGTTCTATTAGGCTACAAGGTGGTTTTTTTTTAGAGGTGAACTATGTTTTAAAAAATTGCTTCGAGTGTGTGCATGAGAGATATTTTATAAGAAATTACAATAATCAAAATAAATAGCATCCTCAGCAACTAGCTATTTCAACACATAGGGTACAACTTTGGTTTAGTCTGTTAGCGTATATGAGTCAAATTACCTTTGATAGCCCAGTGATTCAACATCAAATATGATGAGACATAATAGAGATAAAGTAAAAGCTAATATTATTTTGGTTAGAGCATTAGCAATCATTCTAGAGTTGAGAGAGGAACAAAATAAATCATTTTAATTATTCAGTATAATTTTAATTTTTATTTTAATTATTTATCAGTTTATTTTTATAGAAATATTAATTACAAAATAAATTATTAGTGAGAGATCTAATTTAAATTAAACCGGCATATCCTAAATAATAAAGAATAAATCTCATTTTTATTATTTTAATTTTAAATATTCAAATTTAATTATTTATTTGTTTATTTTTATATACATATTTATTACAAAATAAATTATGAGTTACACAAATATAATTTATAAAATTATTTTTTATCAAAATTATATAGATAAACTTTTTAAAAGAAAAAAAAATTTCAAAAAAGAAATTATTATATAGTAAAATATTTTGCTTTGCTTCTGAATCATTTTAGGTTTTATAATTATCTTATCAATGATATCTATCTTATTAATAATAGATTATTAATTTATTTTTTGATCATTATTAGAATATTTATCAATAAAATAGTTTATATTGAATTTATATGATATATAAATATAATGATTATTATAACTAAATATTGAATTCACTTTTGAAAAAAATCTAAAAATTATTATATTTAATAAGGTTATACCCTTTGAAAATATCAAAAAATAATAAAAATAAATTTTTTGTTTTTTTATTTTTTAAATAAAACCTATAAACCACTAAATGCATACACAATTAAATCAATAAACACCTAAACCCCATAATACCTAAATACATAAACCATTAAACTACTATATAATACATAATAATTAATAAATTTAATTTTAATATCTATTTATTATAGTTTTACATATTCATTTTAATTATTAATTAGTTTATTTTTATAGAAATATTTATTACAAAATAAATTATGAGTGCAACAAATATAATTAAATAGTTTACTTTTAATGAAATAATATATATAGCCATATAAAAGAAGTACAAATTTAAAAATTTAAAATTATTATCTATTCATATATTTTACATTAATTTTGAATCAAATTGAGTTTTGTAAATATTTTTTAATTAATTTCTATCTTTTTATTAATAGTTTATTAATTTAATTTTTGATCATTATTATAATATGTATTAATAAAATTGTTTATATTGAATTTATATGATATATAATTATTAATATTATTATAACTAAAATATTATATTTACATTAAAAAAAATTTTAAATATTATTATATTTTCAAAGGTTATAACCTATGAAAATGAAAAAAAATTATAAATTTTTTTTCTTATTTTATTGTTTAAATAAAACCTATAAACCACGAAATGCCTAAAAACATAAATTGCTAAATTTTCAAATATCAAAACATCTAAATAATTAAACCATATAACTAGTATACATTAATAATAAATCATAAATCTCATTTTAATTTTTATTCAGTATAATTTAAAATATTTATTTTAATTAATTATCGGTTTATTTTTATAGAAATATTAATTACAAAATAAATTATTAGTGAGATAGATATAATAAAAATTAAACAGGTATACCCTAAATAATAATTAATAAATCTTTTTTTTTTCATTATAATTTTAAATATTCATTTTAATTATTTATTTGTTTATATTTATATAAATATTAATTACAAAATAAATTATGAGTTAGACAAATATAATTTATATAAATTATTTTTAATAAAAAAATTATTGATAAACTTTTTAAAAGAAAAAAAAATTTCAAAACAAAAAATTATTATATAGAAAAATATTCTTCTTTTCTTCTAAATTATTTTAGGTTTTGTAATTATATTTTAATTGATATCTATCTTATTAATAATAGATTATTAATTTATTTTTAGATCATTATAAGAATATCTATTAATAAAATTGTTTATATTGAATTTATGATATATAATTATTATGATTATTATAACCAAATATTATATTCACATTTTAAAAAAATTTAAAAATTATTATAGTTTCAAAGGTTATATAACCTTTGAAAATATCAAAAAATAATAAAAATACATTTTTTATTATTTTATTTTTTTAATAAACCTATAAACCACTAAATGCATACACAGTTAAATTAGTAAACTCCTAAACTTCATAATGCCTAAATACATAAACCATTAAACTACTATATACTACTTAATAATTAATAAATCTAATTTTTACTGTTATTTATTATAATTTTAAATATTCATTTTAATTATTTTTATTTTATTTTTATAGAAATATTTATTACAAATTAAATTATGAGTGCGACATATATATTTTAATTAATTAATTTTTAATAAAAAAAATATATGCTTATAAATGAAGTAAAAATTTAAAAATTAAAAATTATTATCATGTAATATATTTTTCTTTAATTTTGAATCAATTTAGGGTTTGTAAATATTTTTTAATTAATATCAATCTAGAGGTGTCAAACGGGGCGGGCCGGCCCGGCCCGGCACGTTTTTAAACCGTGCCCGGGCCCATGCCGTGCCCGGGTTAGGCACGAGCCGTGCCGTGCCTGGCCCAAGCCGTGCCATGCCTCGGCACAGTATCTTCCCGTGACGGTTAGGTTTCACGCGGGCAGGGGGCACACGTGGGCGTGACCCGGGCCCTCCCGAAATAAGCCCGCGGGTCGGGTCGGAATGGACCCGACCCGCGGTCCCCACTCCCGAACCAATCCCAACGGAAAAAAAAAAAATTTCAAATCATATTGGATTTCATCCATTGGATTCGCCTCCAACGGCTAGGGGGCAGAATCCGATGGTCCTCGTGATTCTGCCCCCTAATTATATATTAAAAAATCAAAAAATATAAAAAAAAATATATTTTTTTATAAAAAATTAATATCTTTAATCTATAGATTCTACCCCCCTCCCTATAACATTTAAGTTTTTCAAAAACATAAAACCTCTCAAAACTTTCTCTCTCTCACAAAAATCGTGCATCTCTCTCTCGGGCCTCGTGATTTTGCTTTCGGCTTGGATTATCGTGAAACTCGACTTGAGTTTTGAACATCAGAGCTTCCTTCGATGCACCTTGCAGGTGACTGACCTCATTGCTTTTTCCGGGTAATTTATTTTATGTTTTTATTTACTTTCTCTCTCTAAAGCTTCTCTCTCTAGAAAAACTTAGGAAAAAATAAAAAACATAAAAAATGACAAATACACCTGACACATATTTAAATTTAGAAAATGAAAATGTTAGTGTTACACAGACGTCTGCGGCTGCTGAAACTTTGGTTTCTCCAGTCGTCTCAACCCAAAGTTCTAAAAAACAAAAAACTAGGAGGACTTCTGTAGTTTGGACTCATTTTAAAATCCTAACACAAAAAAATGTTAGGGAAGAGGAACTAGAAATGGCACAGTGCAAATATTATATGGGACTTTTAACATGCAAGAGTTCAAGTGGGACTGGGCACCTTAAGAGGCATGCCGAATTATGCACCAAAAAACATAGACCCTTAGATCCTAGGCAAACCCAACTTGGCACTACATTTTTTGAGACTGTATCGAGTCCAGTCTCAAAGTTTACTCCATTCGTATACTCCAGCGAGTTGGGTAGGGACGGCATAGCCAGGCTCATCACATTGATGGGTCTTCCGATCAGATTTTCGGAAGATCCGAGGGTAGTGCGCATCATGCAGACTTATTTTCAGCCTTCATATCTTAGGATTCCTAGGTCCACATCTAGGAGTGACATACTAAAGATATATAAGTTAGAAAGACAAAAAATTATTAAGGAATTTATGGCATATAGTGGAGTGGTGTCCGTGACGTCCGATATATTAGCGGTGTCAAACGGGCCGGCCCAGCACGGCACGGCCCGTTTTTCCCAAGCACGGTCGTGCCACCGTGCCGTGCCCGGCACTGCACGGTCAGTTAAAGGCAGGCACGGCACGGCCCGTGGGCACGGCAAGGCCGTGCCGTGCCGTGCCCGGCACGCTCGGGCACGCTCGGGCACGCCTTGCCACTCACAGGCCAGGCAAGGCGGCACGGGCGCACGGCATAGCATGCGGGGCGGGTGCCGCAACTCGGGACCGGGTCAACCGGGGTCCGGGTCCCGCGAGGCCAGCCCTAAATGGCAGATTACAAAATTTTTTTTTTTTTAATTTTTTTATTATGTTACTGTATATACTTTAGAGTATTAGTAATAATTAAAAATTATAATTTTTTGTAAAAAATATAACATTTAAAATTAAATAAAACAAAAAAATATTAGAAAAAAAATTTTTTTTTTTTCAAATTAGTTTAGCTTTTTTTATTATTATAATTTATTAATTATATATTAAAATTTAAAGTTATTAAATTTTAAAATAAATTTTAAATGGTAAAATAATAAATAAATACATTAAGTTAGTAAAAATTTTAATTAAAAAAAAATTAAACTACACAAATGAAAAATTACCATTAATGCTTTTGAAACCAATAGTCCGAACAAAACAAGTATAAGTTTCAACTGAACGTATGGTACAAAGTACAAACAAAGCGTATAAATAAAATAAATAAAAAAGCATCGAAAAAAGAGCAGATGAGCATCAATCGTCAAGCGGCATATCATGAGAATCATCAGCCTCAACATCAAGATCAGTATCATATGGGTCATCATCATCGGCAATCAGCTCCTCCGCCATCGTAGTGGATGTGGATGCGACTGCAGTGTCTGTCACAGTCCCAGCTTCAGCACGATTACTGATGCTAAATCTCGATTCCTCCCAATCCTTCAAACATGCCAAGGCCTCAACCATATCTGGACGTAATCTCGATCTCCTATCCGAAATCACGTTCACTGCAACAGAAAAAGCAGACTCTGATGCTACGCTCGACACCGGAGGAGTCAGTAGATCCCGTGCCATCCTAGATAGCACGGGATAGGCGGACTCATATGATTTCCACCACTGTAATAAATCAAGATTCTTATTGTCAGAAGGTGATAGGATTGAGCAGTAATCGGTATCTATGTACCGAGACAGCTCGCTCCTATGTGAAGGTCCACCCCTACGTTTCCCCCTCGCTAGGTTAATGGAATAATCGTCATCTCCGAACAAGGTATCAGTGTCCGTACTCACAGTCTCACCACCACCACCACCATACCTAGTATCGTAGTATGTGAACAGGTCCGTCTACTTCTCGTAAATGAACCCTTCAGGTGGCTCATCCAGGTTCATGCACGAGGAAATGAAAGTCAGTGTGTTTTCAACCCCTTCCACCTTAGCCCTAGGGTCCATGCATGCTGTGAGGCAATAAAGAGATGGAATGGTGGACCAGTACTTCAAGTACTTGGTCTCCATCTCTGCAACCATATGGCTAAGCGTCGGGTCCGCTCGATACTTTTTAAACATGCTACTAATGTTGCATATGCAATGAAGTGCAATGCAAGTGGTGGGCGTATAAACTGACGAACACATGTTCGTCGTGTCATAAAATATCTTCAGGAATTTCATAAATGAAATTCCTGAAGCCCAGTCAGTGTCGTCAATAATAAGTTCGCCACTCTTACTATTGACGTAGTCGGATATCACGTGTTCGTATCCAACACATGATTCCAACATCAGGTACGTGTAATTCCAACGATGTCTCACATCTGATTGGAATTTATTCTTCTTAAGATTCACAGACAAACAGAGATTACCAAACTCTTGTAGTCTGCGAGGAGTGCGAATATACTTGAGTGCATTGCGTATATTTTCCAACGCGGGGGAACACACCTTCATACCCGCTTGAACTATCAGGTTAATCACATGACACATGCATCTGACATGAAAGATCTCTCCTAAAGGTGCGTCTCTAATATTCCTAACAAACATATTGATCGCTACTCCATTATTCGCAGCATTATCGAAAGTGACACTAAAAATTTTATTTTGAATTTTATATTCCCTAAATATTTTCATCATACACTCAAAAATGGCCGGGCCATCATGAGGATGAAGAATCTCAGTGAATCCTAATATTTTTTTTATTGATTGTCGAGTTAGAATCTACATAATGACTCGTGAGACATGCATAAGAAGAATCATCGTGACATGTCCATATATCGGACGTCACAGACACCACTCCACTAAATGTCAAAAATTCCTTAATTATTTTTTGTTTTTCTAACTTATATATCTTTAGTATGTCACTCCTAGATGTGGACCTAGGAATCCTACGATAGGATGGCTGAAAATAAGTCTGCATGATGCGCACTACCCTCGGATCTTCCGAAAATTTGATCGGAAGACCCATCAATGTGATGAGCCTGGCCATGCCGTCCCTACCCAACTCGCTGGAGTATACGAAGGGAGTAAACTCTGAGACTGAACTCGATCCAGTCTCAAAAAATGTAGTGCCAAGTTGGGTTTGCCTAGGATCTAAGGGTCCATGTTTTTTGGAGCATATTTCAGCATGCCTCTTGAGGTGCCCAGTCCCACATGTACTCTTGCATGTTAAAAGTCTCATACAACATTTGCACTGTGCCATTTCAAGTTCCTCACCCCTAACATCTACTTGTGTTACGATTTTAAAATATGTCCAAACTACAGAAGTCCTCCTAGTTTTTTGTTTTTTAGAACTTTGGGCTGAGACGACGGGAGAAACCAAAGTTTCAGGAGCCACGGACGTCTGTGTAACACTAACATTTTCATTTTCCAAATTTAAAAACGTGTTAGGTGTATTTGTCATTTTTTATTTTTCGTAAGTTTTCTAGAGAGAGAAGATTTAGAGAGAGAAAGTACAAAAAAACGTAAAATATATTACCCGGTAAAAGCAATGAGGTCACTCAGGTGCAAGGTGCACCGCAGGAAGCTCTGATGTTCAAAACTCAAGTTGAGTTTCGCGAAAATCCAAGCTGAAATCAAAATCACGAGGGCCGAGAGAGAGATGCACGGTTTATGTGAGAGAAAGAAAATATTGAGAGGTTTTATGTTTTTGAAAAACATAAATGTTATAGGGAGGGGGGTAGATTTTATAGGCTAAATAATGTTTTTTTTATAAAAAAAATATTTTTTTATTATTTTTTTGAATTTTTTTAAAATATTTAAGGGGCAGAATCAGGAAGACCGTTGGATTCTGCCCCCTAGCCGTTGGAGGTGAATCCAATGGCTGAAAATCGCTCAAGTTTGAATTTTTTTTTTTTGCCGTTGGAAATGCTTGGATCGGACTCGGGAGTTGGGTTTCGGCAGAAAAGACCGCGGGTAGGGTCTGTTTGGACCCGACCCGCGGTCTTTTTACCGGGGGGAGGGGGGGGCCCGGATGGGTCACGACTCACAAGGCATGAGCCGTGAGCCGTGAGTCGTGAGTCATGACTCACGCCACGACACGTGTGGCACGCCGCCAGTGCCATGCGTGCCTGCGTGAACCGGCACGGGATGGACCCGTGCCGGCGTGCCGTGCCAAGGCACGCCACGGCACGTGATTTTCTTCACCCGGGCACGACACGGGCCCGGGCACGGTTTAAGAATGTGCCTGGCCGGCCCAGGCACGGCCGAACCGTGCCGTGCCTAGTGCCGGGCCGGGCCAGCCCTGCACGTTTGACACCTCTACGATATATGGACAAGTCACGATGATTCTTCTTATGTATGTCTCACGAGTCACTATGTAGATTCTAACTGGACAATCAATAAAACAATTTTAGGATTCACTGAGATTCTTCATCCTCATGATGGCCCGACCATTTTTGAGTGTATGATGAAAATCTTTAGGGAATATAAAATTTAAAATAAAATTTTTAGTGTCACATTCGATAACGCTTCTAATAATGGAGTAGCGATCAATATGTTTGTTAGGAATATTAGAGATACACCATTAGGAGAAATCTTTCATGTCATATGCATGTGTTACGTGATTAACCTGATTGTTCAAGCGGGTATGAAGGTGTGTTCCCCTGCGTTGGATAATATACGCAATGCACTAAAGTATATTCGCACTCCTCGCAGACAACAAGAGTTTGGTACTCTCTGTTTGTCTACGAATCTTAAGAAGAAGAAATTCCAATCGGATGTGAGACATCGTTTGAATTACACGTACCTGATGTTGGAATCATGTGTTGGATACGAACACGTGATATCCGACTACGTCAATAGTAAGAGTGACGAACTTATTATTGACGACACTGACAGGGCTTCAGAAATTTCATCAATGAAATTCCTGAAGATATTTTATGACACGACGAACATGTGTTCGTCGGTTTATACGCCCACCACTTGCATTGCACTCCGGTGCATATGCAACATTAATAGCATGTTTAAAAAGTATCGAGCTGACCCGACGCTTAGCCATATGGTTGCAGAGATGGAGACCAAGTACTTGAAGTACTGGTCTACCGTTCCATCTCTTTATTGCCTCGCCGCATGCATGGACCCTAGGGCTAAGGTGGAAAGGGTAGAAAACACCCTGGCTTTCATTTCCTCGTGCATGAACCTGGAAGAGCCACCTGAAGGGTTCATCCACGAGAAGTTGACTGACATATTCACATACTACGATACTAGATATGGTGGTGGTGGTAGTGAGACTGTGATTATGGACATTGATACCTTGTTCGGAGATGACGATTATTCCATTCAGCTAGCGAGGGGGAAACGTAGGGGTGGACCATCACATAGGAGCGAGCTGTCTCGGTACTTAGATATCGATTACTGCTCAATCCTATCACATTCTGATACTAAGAATCTTGATTTATTACAGTGGTGGAAATCATATAAGTCCACCTATCCCATGCTATCTAGGATGACATGGGATCTACTAACTCCTCCGGTGTCGAGCGTAGCATCTGAGTCTACTTTTTCTGTTGCAGTGAACGTGATTTTGGATAGGAGATCGAGATTACGTCCAGATATGGTTGAGGCCTTGTCATGTTTGAAGGATTGGGAGGAATCGAGGTTTAGCATCCATGATTGTGCTTGGAGCTGGGACTGGGACAGACACTGCAGTCGCATCCACATCCACTACAATGGCGGAAGAGTTGATTGCCGATGATGATGATCCATATGATACTGATCTTGATGTTGCGGTTGATGATTCTCATGATATGTCAATTGACGATTGATGATGATCTGCTATTTTTTTTCGAGGTTTTTTTATTCATTGTATTTGTACGCTTTGTTTGTACGTTGTGTTGAAACTTATACTTGTTTTGTTCGGACCATCGGGTTCAAATGCATGATTGGTAATCTTTCATTTGTGCTGTTTAATTTTTTTTTAATTTTTATTTTTACTAACATAATGTATTGATTTATTTTTTTTACGATTTAAATTTTATTTTAAAAATTAATAACTTTAATATATAATTAATAAATATAATAAAAGCTAAATTATTTGAATCTGATAAAAAAATAATTTTCTAAAATTTGTTTTTTTATTTAATTTTTATTTTTAACATTTTAAAAAAAAATTATATTTAATAATTAATACTCTATACTTAAGCAATACAATTTACAATATATAAATTATTAAAAAAAAACAATATTCTGCCAGTCCGTGCGGCCTCCGGCCTGCCCCTGCCTCTCTCTCACTCTCAGTCTCAGGACTCAGGCTTGGCCGCTCGGGTCAGCCTCTGCCCAGGCCTGTATGGCCAGGCCGGGCCCGCCTATATTTTAACCGTGCCGGGCCGGGCCCGGCAAGGTAGCACGATCGTGCCGGTTTAAAACGGGACGGTCCGGCCCGTTTGACACCTCTATATCAATCTTTATATTAATAGTTTATTAATTTAAATTTCATCATTATTATATTATCTAATAATATAATTGTCTATATTGAATTTATATGATACATTTTTATTATGATTATTATAAATAAATATTGTATTCACTTTTGAAAAAATTTTAAAAATTATTATATATTCAAAGGTTATAATCTTAAAAAATGAGAAAGAATACAAAAAATAAATTTTTTGTTATTTCTTTTTTAAATAAAACCTATAGACCACTAAATTTATACTTACTTAAATCACTAGCTCATTAAACCCGAAACCCCTAAATACATAAACCTAATAATAGCTGTATACTACTTAATAAATAATAAATTTCATTTTTATTTATATTTATTATAATTTTAAATATTCATATTAATTATTTATATTTTAATTTTTAAAAAAATTAATTACAAAATAAATTTTTGTGAGACAAATATTATTTAAATAATTTATTTTAATAAAAAAAATATAAGCTTTTAAAAAGAAGGAAAATATTAAAAATTAAATATTATTATTTAGTAATATATTTTGATTTGATTTTGAATCATTTTGTGTTATGTAAATATATTTTAATTAATATTACTATTATTAATAATAGTTTATTAATTTAATTTTTGATCATTATTATAATATCTATCATTAAAATTATTTATATTGAATTAATATGATATATAATTAGTAAGATTAATATAATTATACATGGCATTCACATTTCAAAAAATTTTTAAAATTATTTTATTTTCAAAGGTTATAACCTTTGAAAATTATAAAAAATCAAAAATAGAATTTTAAATTTTTATTATATAAATAAAACCTATCAACCACTAAATAATCAAACCATAAAACCGGTATACCATATATAATAAATCATAAATTTCATTTTAATTGGTATTCATTATAATTTTAAATATTAATTTTAATTATTTATTGGTTTATTTTTTATAGAAATATAAATTACAAAATAAATAATGAGTGAGACAAATATAATTTTAATAATTTATTTTTAATCAAAAAAAAAATAAGCTTATATAAAGAAGTAAAAATTTAAAAACAGAAAATTATTATTTAATAATATATTTTACTTTGATTTTGAATCATTATATATAGGTTTTGCAATTATATTTTAATTGCGATCAATCTTATTAATAATAGTTTATTAATTTATTATTTGATCATTTTAATAATATCGAATAATAAAATTACTTATATTCAATTAAAATGTCTTATAATTATTAAGTTATTATAACTAAATATTTTATTTACATTTGAAAAAAATTTAAAAATTAATATATTTTCAAAGGTTATAACCTTCAAAAATGATAAAAAATCACAAAAATAATTTTTTATTATTTTATTATTTAAATAAAACTTATAAACCACTAAATGACTAAACATTTAAATCTTTAGACTCCTAAATGCCAAAACCCCCTAAATACTCAAACCATTAAACCTATATAACCTAAATAATATAATAATAAATCTCATTTTATTTGTATTCATTATAATTTTAAATATTCATTTTAATTATTTTTTAGTTTATTTTTATAGAAATATTAATTACAAAATAAATAATGAGTGAGACACATATAATTTAAATAAATTATTTTTTATGAAAAAAGAAATAAGCTTATAAAAATAAAAAAATTTCAAAAATTTAAAATTTTCTTTTGTAATATAATTTTCTTTGATTTTGAATTATTTTGGGTTCTATAAATATATTTTAATTAATATCTCTCATATTAATAATAGTTTATTAATTTATATATTGATCATTATTATAATATATTATAATATATATTTTTTATATTGAATATACAACAAATATAATTATTAAGATTATTATAACTAAGTATTGTATTCATATTTTAGAACTATTAAAAAAATATTATATTTTTAAAGGTTATAACCTTTGAAAATCACGAAAATTCATAAAAATAAATTTTTTGTTATTTCATTGATTAAATAAAACCTATAAACACAAAAATGTGTAAACATATAAATCAATAAACTCATTAACCTCAAAACCACAAAAAAATTAAACAATTAAATTGTTATACCCTAAATAATAAATCATAAATCTTATTTTTATTATTATTCATTATAATTTTAAATATACATTTTAATTATTTATTAGTTTAATTTTATAGAAATATAAATTAAAAAATAAATTATTAGTGAGACAAATATAATTTAAATAATTTATTTTTCATCAAAAAATATATAGGCTTATAAATGGATACAAAAATTTAAAAATTTAAAATTAATATTTAATAAAATATTTCACTTTGATTTTGAGTCATTTTAGGTTTTGCAAATATATTTTAAACAATATTTATCTTATTAATAATTGGTTATTACTTTTTTATGATCATTATTATAATAAATATCAATAAAATAGTTTATATTGAATTTATATTATATATAATTATTATGATTATTATAACTTCATATTGTATTCACTTTTCAAAAAAAAATTTAAAAAATTATTATATTTTCAAAGGTAACCTTCAAAAATGTGAAAAAAATAACAAAAATAAATTTTTTGTTATTTTATTTTTTATATAAAACCTATAAACCGCTAAATTACTAAATTTTAAAATGACTAAACTCCTAAACCCCGAAGCCCATAAATACTTAAAACATTAAATTAGTATAGTCCACAAAATAAATCATAAATCTTAATTTTATTAGAATTCATAATAATTTTAAATATTCATTTTAATTATTTATTAGTTTATTTTTATAGAAATATTAATTACAAAATAAATTCTTAGTGTGATATATATAGTTTAAATAATTTATTTTTCATTAAAAAAATGCTTATAAAAAAAGGTAATTTTTTAAAAATAAATAATTATTATTTAGTAATATATCTTATTTTGATTTTGAATCATTTTAGATTTTAAAATTATATTTTAATTTATATCATTCTTATAAATACTAGTTTATTAATTTATTTATTGATCATTATTATAATATCTATCAATAAAATTATTTATATTGAGTTTACATTATATATATCTATTAAGATTATAATAACTAAATATTATATTCACACTTAAAAAAATTAAAAATTATTATATTTTCAAAGGTTAGAACCTTCAAAAATTTAAAAAAAAAAAATCAAAAAATTAAATTTTTTGTATTATCATTCTTTAAATAAAACTATCAATCACTAAATCTCAAGGAATTTTTATTTATAAAGAAAAATAAGACCGAGGGAATCGGGAGGACGGTGCAAAACTCATTTTTTTCATTATTTTACTAAATGTCTTATTTTAATATATAACTTAAATTATCACTAATTTTATTAAAATTTATGATTAATGTATTATTATAACTACTTTTATTTACATAAATTGTTTAAAATTAAACTGAATAAAAATTAGAATAAAATTTATGATTTATTATTAATGTATACCAGTTTAATTGTTTAAGTATTTAGAGGTTTTGCCATTTAGGAATTTAGTGTATTATAAGTTTTATTTAAACAATAAAATAAAAAAAAATTTTGTAATTTTTTCTCATTTTTGTAGGTCATAACCTTTGAAAATATAATAATATTTAAAATTTTTTGAAACGTGAATACAATATATAGTTATAATAATATTAATAATTATATATCATATAAATTCAATATAAACAATTTTATTGATAGATATTATAATAATGATCAAAAATTAAATTAATAAACTATTAATAATAAGATAGAAATTAATTAAAAAATATTTACAAAACCCAAATTGATTCAAAATTAAAAGTAAAATATATTACTTAATAATAATATTTAATTTTTAAATTTTTACTTATTATATAAGCGTAAATACTTTTATTGATTAAAAAAATTATTTAAATTATATTTCTCGCACTCATAATTTATTTTGTAATAAATATTTCTATAGAAATAAACTAATAAATAATTAAAATAAATATTTAAAATTATAATAAATAGAAATAAAAATTAGATTTATTAATTAAATAGTATATAGCTGTTTAATGGTTTATGTATTTAGGCATTATGAGGTTTAGAAGTTTACTGATTTAACTGTGTATGCATTTAGTGGTTATAGGTTTTATTTAAAAAATAAATAAACAAAAAATTTATTTTTATTATTTTTTGATATTTACAAATATTATAATCTTTGAAAATATAATAATTTTTAAATTATTTTCAAATGTGAATTCAATATTTAGTTATAATAATCATTATATTTATATTTCATATAAATTCAATATAAATAATTTTATTGATAAATATTCTAATAATGATCAAAAAATAAATTAATAATCTATTATTAATAATATAGATATTAATTAAAATATAATTACAAAACCTATAATGATTTAGAAGCAAATCAAATTATATTAGTATATAATAAATTTTTGTTTTGAAATTTTTTGTTCTTTTTATAAGTTTATCTATATTTTTTGATGTAAATAATTTATATAAATTATATTTGTCTAACACATAATTTATATTGTAATTAATATTTAATAAAAATAAACGAATAAATAAGTAAAATGAATATTTTAAATTATAATGAAAAAAATAATATTGAGATTTATTATTATTAATTAGGGTATACCAGTTTAAAAGGATTATCTATTAGGGTTTTCGAGATTTCAGAGTTATTGACATTAGTGTTTAGGCATTTAGTAGTTTATAGGATTTATTTAAACAATGAAATAACAAAAAAATTATTTTTGATATTTTCTCACATTTTCAAAGGTGAATACAAACTAAATATTAGTAATAAGAATCATTATAATTATATAGAATATAAACTAAATATAAATAATTTTATTGATAGATATGATATCAATTATCAAAAAATAAATTAATATTCTATTATTAATATGATAGATATAAATTAAATATAATTGCAAATCCTAAAATTATTCAAAATCAAAGTAAAATTTATTACCAAATAATAATTTTTGTTTTTTAGTTTTTGCTTCTTTTTATAAGGTTATTTTTTTTGATGAAAAATAAATTATTTAAATTATATTTAAAGTTTATGAGTTTAAAGTTTTACGTATTTAGGGGGTTTTGTGTTTAGGAGTTTATAGATTTAAGTGTTTAGGCATTTAGTGGTTTATAAGTTTTATTTAAACAATGATATAACAAAAAATTTATATTTATTTTTTTTTTCTAATTTTTGAAGCTTATAACCTTTGAAAATATAAAAATTTCTAAATTTTTTTCAAATGTAAATATAATATTTAATTATAATAATCTAAAGAAATATAAGTCATTTAAATTCAATATAAATAATCACATTGCTAGATATTATAATAATGATGAATAATTAAATTAATAAACTATTATTAATAAGATAGATATTATTTAAAATATATTTGCAAAATCTAAATTTATTCAAAATCAAAGTATATTTTACTAAATAATAATTTTTTTATTATTTTGCTTTTTTTATAAGTTTATATTTTTGTTATTAAAATAAATTATTTAAATTATAAATATTTGTCTTCCTCATAAATTATTTTGTAATTTATAATTCCATAAAAATAAACTAATAAATAACTAAAATAAATATTTAAAATTATAATGAATAAAAATAAAATTGAGATTTATTATTTATTATTCAGGATATACAGGTTTAATGGTTTAAGTATTTAGGTATTTTGGGGTTTAGTAATTTAAGTTTTTATGCCTTATGAGATTTCATCTAATTTTTGAAGGTTATAAACTTTGAAAATATAATAATTTTTAATTTTTTTTAAAATGTGAATGAAATATTTAGTTATAATAATCTTGATAATTATATATAATGTAAAATCAATATAAATAATTTTATTAATAGAATATTTATAATATATATCAATAAATAAATTAATAAACTATTATTAATTAGAATGATATAAATTAAAATATAATTGAAAAATCTAAAATTATTCAAAATTAAATTAAATAAATTACTAAATAATAATAATTTGTTTTAAAAATGTTGCTTCTTTTTATGATCTTATATTTTTTTGATGAAAAATAAATTATTTAAATTATATCCGTCTCACTAAAAATTTATTTGTAATTAATATTTCAATAAAAACAAACTGATAAATAATTAAAATGAATATTTAAAATTATTATGAATACTAATAAAATTAGATTTATTATTTATTATTTAAAGTATACTAATTTAAAGGCTTATGTATTTATGGGCTCGGGGTTTAGGAGTTTAGTCATTAATAATTTAGGTATTTTGTGGTTTATAGATTTATTTAAAAAATCTAATAACAAAAAAAAATTATTTTTATATGTTGT
>JAREIK010007202.1:0-25468 GCA_029783825.1 Sapria himalayana | reverse complement strand
TGAGATAAACAGATTCTGAAGATAGACAAATGACATATAGACAAATGGAAAATATATAGATTGACATATATATAGATTACTAGACATAAGGATAGACAAAAAGGTAGATAGACAGATAGAAAAATAGTTTTATAGATATATAAATAGATAGCAAATAGACATATATATAGATAGATATATAGATAGATTGATTGATTGATTAATTGATTTTTTGATAGAAAAATAGATAGATAGACAGATAGATAGATAGATATAAAGATAAACAAATAAGTAGGTAGATAGATAGATAGACAAATAGATAGAAAGATAGATAGATAGGTAGATAGAAAGATAGATAGAAAGAATAATATCTAGATAGATACATATAATGATTGTCAGATAGATAGGCAGATAGATAAATATATAGATAGATAGAGAGGCAAATATATAAATTGACATTAAGCTGATAGTAAGATATCAAATTTGACAAATATACTTATAGGAAAATAGGCAAAAAGTTAGGTAACTTGATAGATAGATAGATAAATAAATATTTAGATAGATAGATAGATAGACAAATAGAAATATAAACACAAAGAGAGATAAAAATAAAGGCACATTGAAAAATAGTAAAATAGATACATAGACACATAGAATAATACACTAATAAATAGATAAAGAAGTAGATAGGCAAACATATGAAAAGATAGACAAATAGATAGATAGACAAATACTCAAATAGATAGATAGACAAAAGTCAAATAGATAGACATATAGATAAACAAATTGATAGATAGATAAATAAAAAGATAGACAGATAAATCATAATAAAAATAGACAGATAGATAGATAGATAGATGCACAAATAGATAGATAGATAAATCATAAAAAATAGACAGATAGATAGATAGACTGATAGATAGATAGACTGATAGATAGATAGACTGATGGACATATAGACAAATATATAGATAGATAGAAAGATATATATCTAAATTGATAGATAGATAATTAGAGTGATAAACTAAAACACAAATAGTGGGAGAGATATATCGACAGATAGATACATTGACAAATATATAGATCGACAGATAAATAGATATCAAATAGATAGATAGATAGAAAAATTTACAGATAGATATATAGATAGACAAATAGATTGATAGATAGAGATATAGATAGACAGATAGATTGTTAGATTGATAGTGATATAGATAGTTTGATTAATAGATAGATATACATATAAAAAGATAGATAAATAGACAAATAGACATATAGAAAGATTGAGAGATAGAGAGATTGAAAATTAGATATTTTATATAATGAAAATATATAAAGATTGACATATATATAGATTAATAGAACTCTATGCAACTTGACTCCATATAATGGAAATATAGTCTTGACTGATAGATAGGTAGATGTATATATTTTGATGTCTCACTCTATATCTCTAACTTTCTCTCTATCTCTCTTTCTCTCTGTCTCTCTGTCTCTCTATCTCTGTCTCTATTTATTTCTTCTTCTGTGTCTCTTTGTTTATATTTCTCTCTCTATTTCTCTATCACTTTTCTCTCTCTCTCTCTTTCTCTTTCTCTTTCTCTTTATCTCTCTATCTTTTTATTTCTCTCTATCTCTATCTGTGACTCTTTGTATCTCTATCTTTATATCTCTATATCTTTCTTTCTCTATCTATACTTATAACTATCACTCTATTTATCACACTCTCTATTTGTCACACATACTCTCTCTTTTTGTCACCCTCTCAATCCATCTCTTTCTATTGATCTATCTCTCTATCTCTCTATCTCTCTCTCTTTGTCTAAATCTCTCTCTCTTTCTCTCTCTCTCTCTGTTTTATCTCTTAATTTCTCTCACTCTATCTCTCTATCTTTCACTCTATCTCACTCTCTCTCTGTCTCTCTCTCTATCTATCTTTACCTCTTTTTTTCTATCTCTCTTTCTTTCTATTTCTCTATCTCACTATCACATTGTTTCTCTACCTCTCTATCTCATTTTCTCTCTATCTGTCATTTCCTCTATTTGTCTATCACTCTTTCTCTCTATCTCTTTGTATATTTGTTTATCAATCTCTATCTATCTATCTCTCTCTCTCTCTCTCTATCTATCTATTTATCTTGCTCTCTCTCTCCCTCTCAATCTCAACCTCACTCACTCTCTATATCTATTTTTTCTATTTATTCTTTCTTTCAATGTCTCTATCCCTCCTCTCTCTCCCACTATCCCCCTCTTTATCTCTCTCTCTCTCTCTCTCCATCTATCATTTTTTTCAAGTCACTCTCTCTATCTCAATGGTTGTCTCGCTCAATATATCTATCTATATCTCTATCTTTATCTCTCTATATCTCTATCTCTTTATCTCTCTATCTCACACACACACATCTCTCTTTCTTTTTATCTTTCTCTCTAGTGATCTTTCTCTCTCTATCACTCTATCTCTCTGTCTCTCTCTCTGTCTATTTGTCTCAATGTCTCTATCTCTCATTCTCGATATCTTTTTGTTTCCATGACTCTTCATCTCTCTCTGTTTCTCTATCTCTCAATCTTTCTATCTCACTATCTTTCTCTCTCTCTATGTATCTCTACCTCTCTCTCTCAATCACTGTCTCATTGTCTTTGTCTTTGTCTTTATGTTTATCTGTCTCTCTCTCTTATCTCTTTCTTTAAAGCATTCTATCACTTTCCCTCTCTCTCTCTCGATGTCTTTGTCTTTCTCACACTCTATATGTCTCTCTCTCTCTGTGTCTTTTTATCAATCTATCTCTTTGTATCTTTGTGTGTCTCTCGATCTATCTATCTCTTAGTTTCTCTTTCTTTTTTTTCCTCTATCTCTTTGTCATTCTATCTCTGTCTCTATCTCACTATTTCTTAATCTAGATATCTTTGTCACTCTGTCTTTGTTTCTTCCTCTCTATCACTATATCTATCTATCTCACTATCTCTCAATCTCTTTATTTATTTCTATATGTCTCTATCTTGGTATCTCTCTCTCTCTCTAAATCTCTCTCTCTATCTCTCTATCTGCTCTCTCTCTCTCTATTTCTCTATCTATCTATCTATCTCTCTCTCTCTCTCTATATATCTTTCTATCTGTCTCTATATTTTTTTCTATATCTTTATTTTGCTCTCTCTCCACCCTCATTTTATCACTTTCTCTTTGTCTCTCTATCTCTCTACCTATATATATTTATTTTATATCTCTCTATCTATCTAATTATGTCTCTCTCTTTTTCTCTCTTTCTCTCTCTTCGTGTCTCTATATCTCTCTGTCTTTTTGTCTCTCTATCTCTCTATCTATGTGT
The DNA here is from genome assembly GCA_029783825.1 of Sapria himalayana. Classification (NCBI taxonomy): domain Eukaryota; kingdom Viridiplantae; phylum Streptophyta; class Magnoliopsida; order Malpighiales; family Rafflesiaceae; genus Sapria; species Sapria himalayana. The sequence continues at coordinate 22,166 of JAREIK010007202.1, read as the reverse complement.
ACGTGTCACATTGTATCTTTGTCTCTTTATTGCTTTCTTTCTTTCTTTTTGCCTCTCTATCTCTTTGTCTCTGCTTTCAATATATTTGTCTCTCACTATTTGTATCTTTCTCTCTCTCTCTATATATATCTCTTTTTCTCTTTTTCTCTCTGGCTTTCAGTCTCTCTATATCTATATATCTCCATCTCTCTGTCTCTATGTCTATGTATCTTTGTATCTCTTTCTTTTTATCTCTATGTCTCTCTTTCTATTTGTTTCTCTATCTCTTTGTCTCTCCCTCACTATATATATCTTTCTCTCTGTCTCTCTCTTTATCTCTCTATCTCTCTCTTCACCCCCTCTCTATCTCTCTTTCTCTTTCAATCCCTCTCCCTCACTATCTCTCCCAGCCTCTCTCTTTCTCTAGTTTTTTTGTTTGTTCTCTATCTCAATGTCTTTCCCTCTCTCTCTCTCTCTCTCTTTCTGTCTATCTCACTAGTTGTATCACTCTATCTAACTATTTTTATCTCTATATCTATCTCTATCTCTTTATCTCTCTTTCTGTCTCTATCTCTCTATCTCTCTTTCTGTCTCTATCTCTCTTTCTCTTTTTCTTTTTGTTTCTCTCACTTTCTATCTCCAATGCTCTCTCCTTATTGCTCTATCTCTCTGTCTCTCTATCTATCTAACTCTTAGTATCCATGGCTTTTTGGATCTCTTTTTTTTGTCTGTCTATCTATCTCCATGTCTCTTTCTTTCCCTATCTCTCAATCATTTTGTCTCACTATCTCTCTCTCTCTCTCTATGTATCTTTATTTCTCTATTTCTCAGTCTTTCTATCTATCTTTCTTTTTGTCTATCTATCTCTCTATCTTTTTGTCTCTTTGTCACTTTCTCTATTTTTCTCTGTCTGTGTCTCTGTCTCTCTCTCTCTCTATCTCTATCTCTTTCTCGTAGTCATTCTATCTCTTTGTCTCTCTCTCTATATGTCTATATCTTTATCTAACTCACTCACAATATGCCTTTCTATCTCTCTCTCTCTCTCTATCTCTATCTATCTCTCTATCTATATGTATCTTTGTGTGTCTCTCTCTATCAATCTCTGTCTGTCTGTCTTTGTCTTTCTTTCCCTCTCTCTCTCACTATCTATTTCTCTGCATTTATCTTTCAATCTTTAAGTCTCTCTATGTCTTTGTCTCTATCTCTTTGTCTTTGTCTCTTTGTCTCTATCTCTTTGTCTTTGTCTCTTTGTCTTTGTCACCATATCTATCTTGTTGTCTATCTATCTCTGTCTATTTGTATGTCTATCTTATATATATATCTCTCTCTCCCTTTCTCTCACTATCTTATATATATATATATATATCTATCTATCTCTCTCTGTCTCTTTCTATATCTTTCTCTCTGTCTCTATATTTATCACTATTTCTTTCGCTCTCTTTCTCCCCCTCTTTAAATCTTTATCTCTGTCTTTCTATATATATATATATATCTCTCTCTCTCTCTGTCCGTCTGTCTATCTACATCTCTTTCTCTCTGTCTCTCAATCTCTATCTCTTTATCTTTATATCTCTCTTTTTATCCATCTTTATCTCTCCATCATTTTGTCTTTCTATTTTTATCTCTCTATCTCTTTATCTCTATCTCTCTGTCAATTTATCTCTCTATTTCTTAGTCTCTATGTCTCTCTATTTCTTAGTCTCTCTGTCTCTCTATATCTTTCTCTCTCTGTATCTCACTCTCTCTGTCTATTTATCTCTCTCTCTCTCTTTTCTTCTTTCAATCTCAGTCTTATTGTTTATCTGTATGTCTTTTTGTCTCTCTTTGTCTTTGTCTCTCTATCTACATGTCTCTCTATCTTTCTCTCTCTCTCAATCTCTCTATATATTTATTTCTTTATTTCTCTGTCTATCTATCAATTTCACTCTATGCCTGTCTCTCTCTCTCTCTTTCTCTCTCTATCTATCTCTATCTCTATCTTTCTATCTCTCTCACACTCTCTATCTCTGTGTCCTTGTCTCTTTGTGTCTCATTCTTTTTATTGCTCGGTCTCTCTATCTCTTTGTCTCTCAATCTTTCTGTCTTTTTGTCTATTAGTCTCTCAGTCTCTCATTCTATCATTATTTTAGTCTCTCTATTTGACTTTTTCCCTCTATATATATATCTATCTCTCTATCTCTCTCTATATATCTCTCTATCTATCTCTATCTCTCTCTCTATCTCTATTTCTCTATCTCTCTCTCTCTATCTCTCTATCTTTAATATCTCTATCTCACCATCTTTAATCTCTCTATCTCTCTTTCTTTCTATCTTTCTATCTAACTATTTCTTTGTCTATCTCTTTATCTTTATATCTTTCTCTCTCTAGCTCTGTCTCTCTATCTCTCTATATCTTTGTCTATATATCTATGTCTCAATCTCGCTTTTTATCTATGTCTCTCTTTATCTTTGTTTATCTTTCTTTCTCTCAATCTCTTTCTCTCTAACTCCTTGTATTTTTATCTGTCTCTTTGCCTTTGTATTTCTATTTATCAGTAACACTCTCTCACTTTGTCTCTTTGTCTGTCTATCAATCAATCTGTCTCTTTGTTTCTATCTTTTTCTATTAACCTCTCTCTCTCTCAATTTGTGTGTTTGTTACTATACCTATCTATAACAGGATCTCTTTGTCTCTCTATCTTTCTATACCTTTCTCTCTATCTCTATGTCTTTGTGTATTTCTATTTCATATCTCTCTATCTTTCTATCTCTCTGTCTTTGTATATCTATCTTTATCTCTCTGTCTCTCAATTTCCCTATCTATTTGTGTGTCCATCTCTTTGTCTATCTATCAATTTGTCACTGTCTCTCTGTTTCACTATCACTCTCTCTCTTTCTTTATCTATTTGTGTATCTCTATCTATCTCTCTCTTTCTTTTTGTAACTCTCTTTGTCTATGTCTCTCTACCCATCTATATCATGTTTATCTATCTCTTTTTCTTTGTATCTCTCTACATTTTTGTCTCTATCGCTCTATATCTATCTCTCTCTATCTTTTTATTATTTATTTATCAATCTCCTTATTTCTTTGTGTCTATGTTTTTCTGTATCTATATCTCTCTGTCTAACTATTTCTCTATCTTTCTATCTATTTGTCTCTCAGTCTCTATATCAATCTGTCTCTATCTATCTATCTCATATCTTTTTTACCATGTCAATATTCTTTGTCTAACTATTTCTAACAAAATCTATCTCTCTATCTCTTTATCTTTTTGTCTTTCTCTCTGTTTATCTATCTTTCTATCACTTTGTATATGTCTCTATCTTTCTCTGTCTCTTTCTCTCTATGTCCTTTTCTATATATCTCTCTCTCTTTCTCTCTATGTCCTTTTCTATATATCTCTCTCTCTTTCTAGCTCTATATCTCTCTCACTTTATGTCTCCCTATCACTCTATCTCTCTTTCTCTATCTCTCTATCTATCTCTTTCTCTTTATGCGTCTGTCTTTTAATGTGTATATCTCTCTGTCATTCTGTCATTTTGTCTCTTTGTTTCTTTGTTTCTCTATCTCTCTGTCTATCTTTCTATTCTTTCTCTCTCTATCTCTCTATCTTTCTAACTTTGCTATGTCTCTTCTAATCAATATCTTTGTCTATCTATCTATATCTCGATCTCTCTACCTCTCTACCTCTTTATCCCTCTATCTCTCTATTTCTCTATCTATCTATCTATCTCTCTCTTTCTTTTCACTATCTAACTATCTCTTTATTTGTCTCACTATCTCTTTGTCTCTATGTCGCTGTCTATCTGTTATCTATCTTTATATCTATCCATCTCTCGATCTCTATCTCTCAGTCTTTCTATTTGTTAGTCTTTCTATATATTTGTCTCTCTATCTTGTTGTCTCTCTGTCTATTTGTCTATTTGTCTTTATCTCTCTATCTCTATGTCTCTATCTCTCTATCTCTTTTCCTATCTATTTTTCTATCTCTATGTCTCTCTATATTTTAGTCTTTTTTTTCTCTCTCCTAACTCACTTTCTTTCTCTATGTTTCTGTCTCCATCTCTCTCTCTCAGTCTCTCTTTCTCTCTGACTTTTTTATCTCTCTGTCTCTCTCAATCTGATGCGAAGGCATTCGATACTACTAATCAATCCTTAAGTCCTAAGTAGATTCTTTCGGCAAAGCATCCACTATCAGTACTTATTCATGTCAAGACTAACTTTGGTTACAATTTGCTATGATGGATTAAGGAAAGATGATCCCAATATTAAAATTCGTTACTGATCGATGCTATATCAAAAGGGAGTTATTCAGGATAATTTCCATAGTGATTTAATGTTATTTGGAAGTGGATATTTGCTGGTTATTATTAGTGGAGGAATTTCGAATGCTGAAGAGAAGACTTCTATTTACCATTTTTTTTATTTTTTTTATTCCAAGTCTAATCTCTATATAAGGAGACAATCTAATTTGTAAGGGTGATTGTGTTTGAATGAATGAAAGTTTCTCTTTATGAGTTGAATTATTATCTTGATTCTTTATCCAGCATCTTTGGTTGTAAATCAAACAATTCTTTATCATTGGTATGTGGAATTTTCTTTAAACCTAGGTGGTGAACTGCATTTATCTCAAATTACAAACATCCCCACAAGCACAGTGACGTGTCCAATTCCTCCCAGAATATCGCACTCCACAGAGCTTATTTGGGGATACTGTAAACACTAAAGTTGTAGATCTACGAGTCCTTGATCCATGGCTTTTTGAATCGGGTCAATCTGATATGTATTGAGGTAGTTATGCCCATTTGCTTCGAAATCATGCAATTCTGGAATTTTAAATTTTCAGCTCGAAATCTCTCGCCCACGCACTCATCAAGTTAGTATCAGAGCTCAAGGTTGAACTTATCTTGAATAATTCCTTTGTGTTATTAATTTCTACTCAATATGGATGATAGACAAGTTTCATGAGGCTTGACTTTGCAGCAAGTGCACAAACTAAGGCGAAATTGTGCAATAGAGAATCACCATAGGCATATGGAGCAAATTCTAAATCTCCTAGAGAACCTGGAGAGGCAAGAGCAACCGGCAAGGCGTCTCTATGTTCAGCGACACCATGATGATTCAAATTCACATCACAATTCTAATGATGATTCTAATTTCACTAGAGGCAACTTTAGTGCCTCTAAGCACAAAGTTTGAAGGAGAAGAAAACACCATGAGAATTAGCAAGAGATTAAAATAGATGTACCTGAATTCGAGGCAACTCTCAATCCTTACAACTCTGTCGATTGGCTCCATGCCATTGAACGAGTTTTTTACTTCATGTCCTACTCGGATGAAAAGAGGTGCAAAATCATTGTTCTAAAACTTACTATATATGCTTCTCTATGGTGGGTGAATTTTAAGCATCAGCTAACTAGAGAAGGGAAAAGCCGAATCAACTCTTGGGATAAACACAAGAAACTCATGAAAAAGAGGTTCTTGCCTGATACCTATAAGCAAGATCTATTTCTCAAGTTGAATTCCCAGGGACAACGAGTGATGAGTATTGAAGAATATATTCGTGAGTTCGAACAACTCATAATGAGATATGAAGTTCCAGAAGTTCCCGAGCAAACCATAGCTCGATTCCTTGGTGGCATAAATCGGGAAATTGCTGATTTGGTTGAACTTTAGCCTTATTGGTCATTTGAAGATGTTTGCAAGCTAGTAATGAAGGTTGAGAAACAACTAAAGAAAAGTAAATGGTTTTTTTCCAAAACCTTCTCGAAGGGTACATCCTATTTTAGGGATGCTTCCTCAAGCAAATATGAAAGTGTTTTGTCGAAAGCTAAGGGTAAAGAAAAGTTGGTAGAACCCGTCAAAGAGACCGGCAAGAAATTTTATGGTGACACAAGGAAGTGTTTTAAGTGCCATGGTTATGGGCATTTACAAGCTAATTGTCCAAATCAAATATTTATGAATCTTCATGGAATTGAGAAGATCGATTTGGAACTTCAAGAGGCCAGTGATGAACATGACCCGAATGATTCTGAAGCTGAAGAATCCAAGAATATCATTGAAAAGTCTGATGATGACGAGTTGTTGGTGATATGGAGAGCATTACATGTTGAGATATCTCTTGAAGACAAAGAGTAAAGGGAGGACATCTTCCACAACTGTTGTACTATTAACGGAAAGGTGTGTATGATGATTATCGATGGAGGGTGCTGCACCAATGTCACCACAAGAACCATGATTGAAAAACTAAAGCTACCAGCATCAAAACATCTTCAACCTTACAAGCTTCAGTGGCTTAGCAAAGGAAGTGATGTGAGGTAAACAATTGAGCATTTATATAATTTTTCACTGGGAAGAATTATCGAGATGAATTTTTGTACGATGTTATTCCCACTGATGCTTGTCACTTGTTGTTAGGTAGACGTTGGCAATATGATAGAAAGGCTATACATGATGGGCATAAAAAGACATACACTTTTCACAAGGAACAAAAATGCATTACTCTTGCATCTTTGAGACAAAGCATGATACATCAAAATCAACCTGGGGAGGGAAACACTAGTAAGGAAAATCTTTTATTGAGTGAAACTCATGTTGAGAGAGCCATTACAAAATATAAAAATGTATTTGCTTTGCTTATGGTAGAGAAAAGGAGGCTAAAAGAGGGAGATAGAAAGATAAATAGTATAAATATAGAGATAGAGAGGGAGAGAGTCTAAAAGATAGAAAGATAGATAGTATCAATATAGAGATAGAGATAGAGATAATGAGTGAGAGAGATAAAGATAGATAGAGAGAGAAAAAAAAAGAGAGGGCGATAGAGAGAGATAGCCAGACGATTACAAAGAGAGATTAATAAAAAGAAACAAAGAGATAGAGAGGTAGAGAGATAGAGATAGAGATAGAGATACATATAAAAAGACTAAAAGAGAGATATAGAAAAAGTGAGAGAGACAGAGCGAGAGACATAGACGGAGACAAAGAGAGAGACATAGAGAGAGACTGAGAGAGATTGAGACATATAGAGAGAGAGATAAATTGAGAGATTGTGAGTGATAGAGATTGAGAAAGATAGTGACAAATATATAGAGAGAGATAGAGATAGAGAGAGATATATATATATATATATATATATAGAAAGATAGAGAGAGAGAGAGAGAGATATATATAAAGAGATAGAGAGAGAGAGAGAGAGATAAAGAGATAGATAGATAGATACAGCGCGATAAATAGAGATGTAGAGATTAATAAAGAGGTAGAAAAACAAAGAGATATAAAGATATGGAGATAAAGATAGAGATAAAGATAGAAAGTGAGAGAGAGAGATAAAGAAAAATAGAGAGAGTGTTGGAGAGATAGAGAGAGACATAGAGAAAGAGAGAGAAAAAAAAGAGAGAGAAATATAGATACATAGACAGATAAAACATAGAGAGAGAGACATGGACGGATAGATAGAGAAAGAAAATATATATATATATATATATATATTTAGATAGAGTGATAGAAAAAGAGAGATAGAAAGAGTGAGAGAAAGAAATAGAAAGATAGGGACAAAAGGAGAGAAATAATGAAAAAAATGACAAAGAAAGATAGATAGAAATCGAGAAAGAAAAATAGATAGAGAAAAAATATAGAAAGACAAAGTAAAAAAAGATAGAGAGAGAAAGAGAGAAAAAGATATATATATATATATATATATATATATATGTATGTATGTATGTATGTATGTACGTATGTATAGAGAAAGAGAGAGAGGCAGGGAGAAAGAGATATAGAAATATAAATAGACAGAGAGAGATAGTGAGATAGATTGAGAGAGAGATAGAGATAGAGATAGAGCATGATAGAGAGATAAATATATATAGATAAAGAGAAATGAGAGATTGAGAGAGAAATAGACAGAGAGAGAGTGAGAGAGATAGAGAGAGAAGATAGATAACCAAAGATAGAGAGATAAAAAATGAGAAAAATGGGGATACACTAAGAGTGACATAGAGAGAGAGAAAGAGAGATAGGTAGGGAGAGAGAGAGAGACAATCAGATAGAAAGATAGAAAGAGAGAGATAGAGAGAAAGAGATAGATAGAAAGAGAGAGAGTGTGTGTGTGTGTGTGTTGGATAGAGAGACAGAGAGATAGAAAATTAGAGAGAGAGATCTTGAGATAGAGAGAAATATATAAGTTAGAGAGAGAAATTTAGATAGAAAAAGAAAAAGTGATCGAGATTAAGATAGATAGAGAGATATAGAGAGACAGGCAAAGAGACATTAAAATAGAGAGGCAGAGAGAGAGATAGAGACAGATACAAAGATAGAGATATCGAGTGAGTGAGACAGAGAGACAAAGAGATAGAGATAGAGAGTGTGTGAGATAGACAGAGAAATAGAGAGAGAGAGAGAGATAAAGAGAAAGAGAAAGAGAGAGAGATATATATATATATATACATAAATACAATGAGATAGAGAGATAGATAGACATAGAGATAGAGAGATAGAGACATAGAGATAAACATAGTAATAGAGAGATGGAAAGATAGAGAGAGAGAGAGAGAGAGATAATGATAGAGAGAGATAATGAGTGACCGAGAGAGAGAGAGATAATGATAGAGAGAGATAATGAGTGACCAAGAGAGAAAGAGAGAGATAAAGAGAAATATAGAGAGAGAGAGAGAGTTAGAGAAATAGAAAGATAGAGACAGAGAGAGCGACAGCTTTACAGAGAGAAAGATACAGAGATTGAGAGATAGAAAGAAATCAAGACAGAGAGATAGAGTTAGAGTGAAAGAGAGAGAGAGAGAGAGAGAGAGAGAGAGAGAGAGAGATTGAGATACTTAGAGACAAAGATAAAGAGAGAGAAAGATATATGTATGTTTATTTATGTCTTTTTGTTTATGTGTCTATATGACTTTTTGTCTTTCTGACTATTTGGCTATCTTTCTATATATCTATTTTTCTTTCTTTCTATGTGTCTATATATATATATATATATATATCTCTTTTTATTTACCTATCTATCTATCTATTTATCTAAATATTTATCTATATGTCTATCTTTCTAACTAACTAACCAACTATCTATCTATCTATCTATTAATATATCAATATATTTATATATTTATATATGTCTATCTATCTATTTGTCTATCTATATATCTGTCAATCTATCTATAATTTTATTTATCTACCATTCTATGTATCTATTATATATCTATCTATCTGTATATCTTTCTATCTATCTATCTATCTTTTTATCTATCTAACTATCTATCAAATTGCATTTCTATCTATATATCTATCATTATATATATATATATATATATATCCATCTATAATCTATAAATCTTATTTTCTATCAATCAATCAATCTATTTATCTATATGTCTATCTCTCAATCAATCTACATATCTATCTTTCTATCTTTAATCTATAAATTTGTCTATCTATCTATCTATTAATCTATATGTCTATTTGTATTCCTGTTTAACTATATAACTTTATAACTATCTAACTAACTAACTATCTATATAAAAATATGATCATAAACATAATGGATGTGCTTGGTAGGACATTCCTTGTAACTTATTGTTATATATTTATCAATATAAATGCCCTCACTAGAAGTGGAGACCCAGCAAATCTCTTATTTTCCTTCAAATTTGTATTATTAATTTTCTATCTGCACTTCCATTGAATTATTTGAATTTTCTATGTCACTGTTTAATTTGATGTTTATTTATTCTTTCACTATTGTGAAAATTGTTTCTTTCTTTGCAGGCAGTTCAACTAGGAGACACCATTTTTAATGGTTAAGACTTGTTAACAGGAAGTGAAACTACTTCAGTGTGGCAGGAGGTAATGAACAACTTTCATGGTTGTTAGACGTGTGCCTACGACATTAAAATGGGATAATGATTTAGAATTCTTTAATCCCAAAATAATGTTATGCTCATGTACGTCTCATGTGCTTGACTGAACAAGTAGGTATATGTGGTGAGAGAACATGATGTGGTTTGTGTGATAAAGAACTCTGCAACTTTGGTAGGCTCAATATTCACCCTGCATGTTTCCCAAATTCATATCGAACTGCCTACACTTTCTGCTCAAGATATGGAAGTCAATCTTTTTCATCGATTTCACTTTTAGAATTTGGATAATGCTTACATTTTCGTTGTTTTGTATTGGTTGTGTTTCATGTTATCAGCACTTGGGGTGTGCAAAATAAAATTGATTTTCTTTCCTTGTCATACACCCGCCACTCTGAGGATGTTTGATATGTAATTTTAATAATGTAGTTCTTCCTCTTATTGTATAGTCATTTTCATAATCATAGTTTGTTGCAGTAGAGAAGCTTCTTTAATGTGTTGTTGTTAATCTCTAAAGATTGAAAATATGTTTATCAACTCTTTAGTGCATAAACATTTCTCAATAATTTTGTACAACATAATTTTGTGCTAGCCCCTCCACAAAAGTTTTCTTTGTAAAATCATAATTATTATTATATTATTATCAAGCTTGCATTAGTTGTGTTCATAAATTTTATTTATTAATAAAGATCTTACTCAGTGCACAAGTCTCCCGCTTAGCCTGAGGTTTGAGAAATGTTAATATTATGATGATCTTATCCTCGAAAACTAGAGATGGCTTTATCTATTGAGTTTTGAACATGAGGTCTATTTCCTTGGACAAAGACACTTGGCATCACAAAAAGACATGACTTATATTTTTTTTGCACTATTAATTCTTCTGCATAAAATTATGTAAATTGTAACATGGTGCATCTTTATATTTGTCTATTTGTTTGCATGCATAAAACTATCCACACACACATCCATCATCTATATGTATGTGTGTGTGCATGTTATTTTCTTTAAATATATTTCCAAGCTCCACCAGTGTTTTTTTATGATGCTATTTATTGATGTAGTCTAAGTTGGAAACAATATGTGTTGTAGCACAAGCCCGTGAGAATCTATCTCATTTGGGAGAGCATAGTCAAACCTAGATTTTTGCCAAGATTGAAAATGTGGAGGTTAGGTGTTTCCACTATAATTGTTAGAGGGACATGAGCCTGCTACTTCTAGCTTTGCCACTAGTTCTCATACATGATTAGATGGTGGTCTTCTATTGTACATTCTAGCATGCTAAATAATATGGATGTTTCTGAAGGTGCAACAGCAAAAAAAAAATTGTTTTGTTTTAAATCAAAATTTTTTCTTCATTTGTTCTTAGAGGCACATGGGCTATAAGATTTTGTGATATGAACGAAACTTTTTTATTCATATGTTTTCATTGGTGCTATATCAAGATTTGGTTTATTCAGATTCTTTTTGATCAACTACAAAAGTCTTTCTTTTTTCTCTTTTAGATGGTATATCTCCTTTCTTAATCTACACCTAGGAAAACAAATAATTAATATTGTATTTTTAACTAATTCTTCTCATATAAATGAAGTGGGAAACTTTGTTTTCCTATGTGAAAACTGTGGCTTGTTTATCATTCATATTATTGATTTATTTTAGGGACTGGATCATTTTGATGAAATACTACAAAAAGCAAATGATATTATTCTTACTCATGGTAATTTAGGGATAAGCAGATGTTTATATGTCTGTGAATTATTTTACTAATTCTTCTAATGTGTGCGTGTCATCCGAAGCTATGTGATTATATATACGTACATATAATACTATAGTATATACATACATATATACTATAGTATATATGTACGTATAAACTAAGTATATATGTAGGTATATACTATAGTATATACATACATATATAATTGGTATATGTACTTATATACTATAGTATATACGTAGGTATATACTCGGTATATACATACTTATATACTATAGTATATACGCACATATACATACGTATATACTAAAGTATATATGTACGTATATACTGAGTATATACGTACATATTTAGTGTAATATATACGTATGTATATATCGTGTGTGTGTGTGTGTGGGTATAAAAGTATATACTATAGTATAAAAGTATATACTATAGTATATAAGTACGTATATACTGAGTATATACGTACGTATAGATAGACAAATAAATAAATAAATAAATAGATAGTAAGATTATTAGATTGATTGACATATAGATGGACAAATTTAGAGACAAATCGATGAACATATAGTTAGATAGATATATAAATTGATAGATTTTCTCTTAAATATAGATAGATAAATAGATAAATATATATATAGATAGATAGCTAGATAGACAAATAGTTAGATAAATAATTATATAGATTAGTTGACAGATAGATAGACAGATAGATATTTAGACACATAAATTAAAAGAATGAAAGATAGATAGACGGATAGATAGAGAGAAAGATATACTAATAGATAAATGGATAGATAGAGAGAAAGATAGATGGATAGATAGAGAGAAAGATAGATGGATAGATAGAGAGAAAGAAAGATAAACAAATAAATAGACAAGTAGACGGACAGATAGATTGACAGATAGATTGAATGATAGATAGATAGGTAGATAGGTAGATAAATAGATAGATATATTTAAAGACAAATAGGTAGATAGACAAATATATATATATATATATATATATACAAAGATAGATAGACAGATAAATAGAAAGATTGATATACATATAGATACACATATATATAGATAGATATATAGACAAATAGATAGACAGATTGATAGACTGATAAATAGACTTATAGATAGATAGATAGTGAGATATATTAATAGACATATAGATAGATAGATAGACATATTTAAAGACATATATATAGATAAATAGATAGATAAATAGAGAGATAAATAGAGAGATAGACAGAAATATTGATAGAAAGATAGACAAATAGATAGACATATATATAGATAGATAGATAGACACATAGATAGACACATATATAGACAGATAGGTAAACATATAGATAGACAAATAGGTAGAAAGATATATATACATATAGATAGATAAATAAATACATAGATAGACAAATAGATATATAGATAGATAGATAATCATATAGATAGATAGATTGATTATTTGATAAATAGATTGTTAGACATATAGATAGAGAGATAGATAGAAATATAATATGATAGATAAAAAGATAGATAGATAGAAAAATAGAAAAATAGATATATAGATAGATAGATAGATATATCGATATATAGATAGACATATAGATACTAACATAGATTCACAAATATATAGACAAATAAATAAATAGATTGATAGACAGAAAGAAGATAGTTAGACAAAGAAATAGATAGATGATTGATAGATAGTTAGACAAATACATAGTCAAATACATAGATAGATTGATAGAAAGATTGATAGAAAGATTGATAGACAAATAGCTAGTGAGATATTTAACCAATATATAGACATATAGATAGCTAGATAGAGACATATAGATAGATTGATTGACAGATTGATTGACATATAGTTAAAAAATAAATATATAGATAGATAGATAGATAGATAGATAGATAGATATACAGATAGATATATAGAGAAATATATAGTTAGATAGATAGATAGACACATATATAAATTGATAGATATATAAATAGAACGATAGACGGACGGATAGATAAACAAATAGATAGATAAATAGATATACAGACAGACAGGCAAACAGATAGATAGATATATACATATATAAATAAATAGATAAAAAGATAGAAATACATATTGATAAACAAATAAATAAATAGATAGATAGACATATAGATAGACTAATAGATATACATAAAGATAAATAGATAGATAGATTGCCAAATAGATAGACAGATTTATATAAAGAAAATTGATAAAATGATAGACATATTGATAGATAGATAGATAGAAAGATAGGCAGATAGATAGGCAGATAGATAGACAGACAGATAGATAGATAGATAGACAAACACATAGATAGATAGATAGATAGATAGAAAGGTAGAAAGATTGACAAATAATTAGACAAATAGATAGACAAACAGATAGTGAGAAAGATAGATACTTATACAAATAAATAGTTATATAGATAGACAAATAGTTAGACAGATAGATAGATAGACAGATAGATAGATATATAGAAATATAGATAGATAGAGAGACAGACAGGTCGATAAATAGATAAATAGATAAATAGATATAAAGACAAACAAACAGATAGATAGATTTTCAAATCGTTAGATAGATTGATAGTCCAATAAATAGAAGGATAGATGGATAGATAAATAGATGGATAGATAGACAAATAGATAGACAAATAGATATATAGATAGATAGAAAGATAGATATATTAATAGATAAAGAGATAGATAAACATATAGAAAGACATATTGATAAACAATAAAATAGATAGATAGATAGACAAATAGATAGACATATAGATAGATAGATAGATGTACAAATAAATAAATAGATAGATAGAGAGAAAAAAGATAAAATGATAGACATATACATAGACAGATACATAGAAAGATAGGCAAATATATAGATAGTTAGATAGAGAGAAAAAAAGATAAAATGATAGACATATAGATAGAGAGATACATAGAAAGATAAGCAGATAGATAGACAGACAGATATACAGATAGATAGACAGACAGATAGATAGATAGATAGATAGACAAATAATTAGAGAAAAAGCTAGATAGATAGCTAAGCACATAGATCAACATATAGATAGTTAGATAGATACTTAAAACAAATAAATAATCAGATAGATAGACAAATAGATAGACACATAGATAGAAAGAAAGATTGATTGATTGATAGAAAGATATATAGTCAAATAGATAGACATATCGATAAATAGATAGATAGACAGATAGATAGATAGACAGATAGATAGACCAGTAGATAGATAGATATATAGACACAAAAATATATAGATAGATAAGTAGATAGAATGATATATCGATAAATATACATATAGAGAGATAGGTAGATAAATAGATATATAGACATATAGATAGATATATAGATAGACAGAAGACAGATAGATATATGGATAGATAGATATATAGATAGATAGACAAAAAGATAGAGAAATTAATATACAGATTAATAGATGGATCGATCGAAAAACTATTAGATAGATAGATTGATAGACAAATAGAAAGACAAATAGTTACATAAATAGATAGATTTATTGATAGATAGAAAGAAGATATATTGATAGATCGATAGATAGATAGAAACATAGATAAATAGATAGATAGACAAATAGATAGAGAACAAATAGATTGATAGATAGACATATAGATAAATAAATTGAAAAAAAAGAAAGACAGAAAGATACACATACATATATAGAGATAGATATACAAACACATAGACAAATAGATCGACAGACAGATAGACATTTATATAAACATATAAATAGAAAGATACACATAAAGTTAGAGGGATAGCTAGATAAAAAAAATAGAAAGATAGATAAATACATAGATAGAAAGATAGATCAAAAGAAAGTTAGGCAGATACATTGAGAAACAAATAGACTCTCATATAAAAAGACAAATAGAAAGATAGATAAAATATAGATAGATAGACAAACATAAAATAGATAGATAAATACATAGATAGATAGACAGACAGATAGATAGATAGATAGATAGAAATATAGATATATAGTTAAACAAATAGATTAATAGAGATTTAAATAGACACATAAATAGATAGATAGATACAAAGAAAGATAGGCAGACAGATGGACATGTAGATAGATTGACAAATAGACAGATAGATAGACATACAGATACACAGATAGATTAATAGATAGATAGAGAGATAATAGATAGATATGTAGATAAATATATAGACAGATAGATTGACAGATAGACACATAGATTGGAAAATATATAGAAAGATAAATAGATAGATAGACTAAAATAAATATACTAACATATCAAAAGAAAGATTGAAAGACAGATAAAAATAAAAAAGATGATAGATAGACAGGTAATATACAAATAGATAGACTGTATGATAGACCGATCGATAGATAGATAGTTAGATAGAATTATAAATAGTTAGAAAGAAATAAAGATATTTAGATATACAAAAATATAGATAGATAGTTAGATAGATAGACAAATAAATATACAAATAAATAGATAGAATGATAGTATATTGACATATGGATAGATAAATAGTTAGATAAATAGTTAAATAGATAGATAAATAGATAGACAAATAGTCAAATAAATAGATAGATAAATAGATAGATAGACTAATAGATATAAGGATAGATAGATAGTTAGATTGACATATAGACAAATAGATAGATCGACAAATCGATAGAATGCCCGATAGACAGATAGACATATAGAAATTTAGATTGCTAGATAGATAGTTAGATAGATAGATAGATAGAAATATATATATATATATATAGATAGACAAATCGATGGACATATACAAAATAGATAGTGATAAATATATATATAAAGGTAAACAAATTTATTGATAGGCAAATAGACAAATAGACAATAGATAGATAGATAAATAGATATATAAATAGATAGATAACTAGATTGACACATAGAGGGATATATAGTTAGATGGATGGATGGATATGTATATATATATATATAGGTAAACAAATTTATTGATAGACAAATAAATATATATACACTAGATAGATAGAAAAATATATACATAAACAAATAGAACATAGAGGGATATATAGATAGTTAGATATATAAATTGACAGATAGTTATATAGATAGTTGGACAAATAGATAAATAGGTAGATATATAAAAAGACTGATAGATATTTATACTAATAGATCAATAGATAGATAGGTAGATAGATAAAAAGACTGATAGATATTTATACTGATCGATCAATATACATCAAGATAGATAGACATATAGATAGATATACAAATATAGACATAGACATAGAGATAGAGAGACAGATAGATAATAGACAGAAACATAAATAAACATATAGATAGATAGATAGATAAATATATAGTAAAAATAATATACATATAGAAAGATAAATAAATAGACAAATATATAGATAGATATACATATATACATATATAGTCAAATAGACATATAGACAAATAGACATATAGAGAAATAAAAGTAAAATTGATAGATAAACAGACAAAGAGAAGGATTTAAAAATTGACAGATATACATATTAAAAAATATATAGATAGACAGATAGATAGATATACAAATAGATAGATTGGTATATAAATATATAGATTGATATGTATATAGATAGATAGACCCATAGGCATAGAGATAGATAGACAAATAGATTGATAGACATAAAGATAGAGATAGAGACCGATAGATAGATAGACATCTAGGCACATAGACAAATAAATAGATAGACATAAAGATAGATTCATAGTTAGATATATATACATTTAGATAGATAGATAGATAGGTAGATAGGCTGATAAACTAATAGATATTAAGATAGTTAAATAGTGAGATAGAAAGACACATAAACAGATTGATAAATAGATGGATGGATTGACACATAAAATTATATACTGATAGAGAAATATACATATAGAGAGATAAACAAATAGGTAGATAGGTAGTTTGAAAGATTGATTGATAGACAGAGGGACATATAGATCATTTTTATTGATTGATTGATTGACAGATAGACAAAGAGATATATAGAAAGAAAGATAGATAGGCATATAGATAAATAGATAGACAAAAAATAAATAGATAAATAGACATTAAAATAGATAGATAGATAAATAGATAGATTAATAGATAGATAGACAAATTGATAGAGAGATACACAAATAGATATACAAATCGACAAATAGATAGATAGACAGATAGATAAATAGATAGATAAATATAAAGCCATATACATATTAGATTATTAGATAGATAGATAGACAAATAGATTGAAGTATATCTATATATATATGTGCATATCTAGATATAGTGACTAATAAATAGATAGATAGATAGATAGACAATTATATAGTTAGGCAGATAGATAGATAGATAGATAGATTATTAGATAATTACAATGAAAGAAAGATAGAAAAATAGTCATTTAGATCAATATATAGATAGACATATAGACTTATACACAAATAAATACATGACACATTGACACATAGAAACATAGATAGATATACAAATAGATAGATATATAGACATATAGATACATAGATAGAGAGATAGACAAATTAAAAAGATTCAGATTGATAGATAACCAGATAGAAAAATCGACAAATAGATAGATAGACATATAGACACATAGATACATAAATAAATAAATAAATAGATAGCCAGACATATAGATATATAGATAGATTTACAAATAGACAACTAGAAAAATAAAAATATAGACAAATATTCATGTAGATCTATAGAGATATAACAAATATTTAAATAGATAAAGAAATAGATATATAAACATATAAAAAAGGTATATACATTGATAGATAAATAGATAGAGAGATAGAAAGATAGATTATAGAAAAAAAGATTGATAGATATACAAATAGGCACAAAGGCACATTGACAGATAAATAGATAGGCAGATACACAGATAGACAAATAGACAGATAGACATATAGATATGGATAGATAGATAGATATAACTTATAGATAGATAGACACATAGACATGTAGACAGGTAGACATTTAGATAGATAGATAGATATATAGATAGAAAGATTAATATATAGACTGATAGATAGATATTTATTTTGATAGATAGATAGATAGACAAATAGTAAGACATTTATATAGATAGATAAGGTATATACATAGAAAGAAATATTTAGAGATATATAATTAGATAGAAATATAGATATATAGATATATAGATAGATAGATATATAGATAGATAGATAGATAGGCAAATTGAACGATAATTAGATAGACATATTGAAAAATAGATAGATATATAAAGATTTAGATAGACAAATAGATAGATAGATAAATATACAGATACATAGATAGACACATAAATATATAAATAGATAGATAGATAGAGATACAAATAAATAATTAGATTGATTGATTGATTGAAAGATAGATAATTATATATAAAGATAGACAAATATATAGGCAGATACACAAATAGATAGATATACATAAAATAGGTAGACAGATAGACAAATAGATAGATAGATACAGAAGTAGTTAAGTAGATAGATAGATAGGTAGATAGACAGATACATACATAGTTAAATAGGTTGATAGATTCATAATTTGATTAATAGATAGATAGATAGTAAGATTGCAAGATAAACCTATAGATAGCCAGACAGACAGATAGATAGATTGATATATATATATATAAAATATAAATAGATAGACAATTAGACAAATACATAAATTGATAGAAAAATAGATAGATATACACATAGATAGATGGATAGAAAGATTGACTTATAGACTGATAAACTAATAGATAGATAGATAGACATATTGTTAGATTGATAAAGAAATAAATAGATAAATAGGTAGATAGAAAAATAGTGAGTTCGATAGAAAGACAGAAAGTTTAATAGACAAAAAGAAAGATAGACCAATTGATAGATAGATAGATAGACTCATATATAGATAAATAGACAAATAGACAAATAAATATATAGAAAAAAATAAAAATAGACAAATATATTTATAGTGAAATAGAAAGAAAGAAAGATAGATAGATAAATAGATTGATTGAGAGATTGATAGACTAATAGAAAAAAAGACATTTAAAAAGTTATATAAATAGAAAGATATATAGATAGACAGATTTAAAGCTAGACATTTAGAAAAATTGAAAGATATATAGATTAATAGATTGTCAAATATATAGTTAAATAAATAGATAGATAAATACATAAATAGACAGAAAGATAGATAGACATATAGATAGATAGATAGATAGACAAATAGATATAAAGAAATATTGATAGATATACAGATAAACAAATCTACATATAAATAGTTTGATAATTACATAGATAGATAAATAAATAATAATATATATATATATATATATAGATAAATCGACATATAGACAAAAAATAGAAATATTTATTGACAGATAGACTAATATATAGATAGAGTTAAGGACTGATAGACTTATAAACAAAAAGGGACATAGTGAGTTAATAGATAGACTTATAGATAGTTTGATAGAAAGGTTGATATAAATATATATAGACAAATAGGAAGATAAATAGATAGCCAACTAGATCAAAAGATAGATACATATATAGATAGATAGATATACTGATAGACAAATTGATAGATAGATGGATAGACAAATAAACACATAGACAAATAGATAGATAGACTAATAGATAGAAGGAATGAAATAATGATAGATAGAATGATCGATATATAGATATATAGATTGATTGATATATAGATAGATAGACAGATAGACACATAGACACAGAAAAATAGATATATTGATAAATAGATATACAAATATATCAATAAATAAAAAGACAGATAGGCAGATAGACAAATAGACATATAGATAGATAATCAAATAGATAGATAGATAGATACATAAATTGATAAAAATATAAATAGATATAATATATATATATATATATATAAGTTGAATGAAAGATAAATAGATATATAGATATATCTAGATAGAAAGATATATAGATAAACAAATAGACACATAAAAAGTTAGACAATTAGGAATATATAGATCGACATATAGATGTATAGGTAGAAGGACAGATAGATAGATAGTTAGGTACATAGATAGATAGACATATAGACATATAGACAGATAGGACAGATAGATAAATAGATAGAAAGATATATAGATAGATATTCTTAAAGAAAGATTGATAGATATTCACATAGACAAATAGACACAGAGAAATAGACACATAGACAAATAAATAGATATATATATATATAATTGATAGATAGACATAAAGACAAATATAATAGATAGATAGGGAGATAGATAGATAGATAGGATAGGTTAATAGATTGATAGATTGATAGATAGGAAGGTAGTTTAGTAGTGGGATAGAAAGACATATAAATAGATATACAGATAGATGGATTGATAGACACATAAACTTATACAGTGATACACTAATATACAAATAAAAAGATAAACAAATATATAGATTGATTAATAGAAAAAAAGATAGATAGACATAAAGATATATAGATAGATAGATAGATATAATGATAGATAGGTAGATAGATAGATTGACAAATAAATAAATAGATAGACAAAAAGATAGATAAATATATAGAAAGATAAATAGATAGACAAATATATAGACAGATTAATAAATATAATGATAGAAAGATAGATAGATAGACTAATAGACTAATATACACAAAGTGAGATAAACAAATAAATAGATATATATATTGATAGAAAGAAAGATAGACAGATAAAAATATAGATTGATAAATTGATAGATATATAGACAGATTGGACAAATAGATAGATAAATGAAAAAATAGATAGATAGTTAGAAAGATAAATATTTAAATAGATATATAGATAGATAGATAGATAAATAGACAAAGTGATAATTAAGTAGATATTCATATATACAGATAGATAGATAGTTCCAATGATTGATAGATATATGGATAGGTAGATAGATCGATAGATAGATATATATATATATATATATGTATATATGTATGGATGGATGTATGTATGTATGTATGTATATACAGACAGATTATCTGATAAAATGATAGATAGTTAGACAGTTAGACAGATATAAAGATAGATAGTTTGAGAGTTACATAGATAGATAAATAGATAGAAAGATTGACAAATAGACAAATATACAGATAAATAGATAAACATATAAACAAATAGACACGAGATAAATAGAAACATAGACAGATAGACATAGATAGATATGCAGATAAACAGATACATAGATAGATAGATAAACAAATTGAAAAATAGTCAAATAGATAGATAGACAGATAGATAAATAAAAAAATAGACTAGTTATACATATTGACACATAGACACAAATAGATAAATAGATAAAGAGATTGTCATATAAACTAATATATTAATAGTCAAATATATAGTGTGATAGTTAGTTAGATAGATATAAAATTTGATAAATAGATAATTAGATAGATAGATAGATATATCGACATATAGATTGATTAATAGATTTTTGATCGACATATAGATATATATATATATATATATATATAATAGACAGATATACTAATAGATAGAAAGATAGATAT